>CM021538.1:11618965-11638138 GCA_010994315.2 Pisaster ochraceus | reverse complement strand
AGTTTTTAATTGTTTTAGCTCATTTAACCGGAACTGATTTTATGCTCAGCCTGTTTGTTGTCAATTGTAAGTCAAAGTACAACTTAACTTATTTCAAAACTTTAAAATTTTAGTTTGAGTTTGGTTCTTTAAAATCCAGAGGTCAATAATTGGGCCTGAAAAAAAAACACTTTTTTTTATTCCCAAAACTTTAACATTTTTTGTATACCCAAAACTTCAACATTATTGGAAAACATAGTTGAAAATTACCCCCAAAAATGACTGGCAATTATAACAATCTCACTTGGGCTTGTACATACCATAAAACAACTCAACTCAAAGACTGATACTTAAAACAAAAACTTTAACATTTCCACTGAACGCGAACGGCCGGCCGGCCGGACGGACGGACAGACGGGACGGAAATTGTCATTACATAGGCTCACTCTGCTTCGCAGCTCGCCAAAAATGATGGAGTCTTCTTCAAACAGGCATGAGAGTGGGTGATGATAAAAAAACAGAAAGCATTTTCCAGTTGGAGTGCAACTTGTTAGAGTCCCAAAATTCGCACACAATCAGGGGGTTTCCCTTAACTTTTTTTCCCCTCGCCCGCTGGATGAGTCAACCAAAAGTTTTATCACTAGCTCACATGTATTAATTCACACAATTTCCGAAGCCTAATTTCTGCCCTTAAAACTTTTTTCATCAACAACCATTTTCATTTTTTATTTGAGAATCGATTTTATAGAACTTCTTTGCAATGAAATCTTTGTGTTCAACGATTGATCGACGACGCACATTGACAACAAAATTCAATGAACTTTGCCCCGCACCGCCCTCTACCGGCAAGTTGTCGATGCTTGAGTAGCCTTAATCCAAGGCTGTGTATAGAACAAACTCTGCGGGCGTGTGCCACACTGTACAGCAATTATTTACTCGGCTCATGAGTGTGTATTGAATTGGAGGCTAGCCAAGCTTTTTATGAATATAGTAATTATCAACAGGCCAATCACAGCGTGCCTAATGTTGGTTAGGATGGACTTTGGACCTGCTTTGTTTTGCTGTACAATACACCATGTGTTGTGTGTGTGTCTGTGTGCCTGGGCGACCAGCAGGTGAGTGAACTTTGTGGGGCCAGACGGCCGGTGGATACTTACTACCCATTACCATGTGGTTATGTGCATGCATGTTTTAACGTTAAATCTAGCAAATATCAAGACTTGCCAAACCAATTTTATGAACTTAAAAATAATCCCCTCTTTTTTGTGAAAAGGAAAACATTTTTGACTCGCCCAGCGGACTAGTAAAGGAAGGGTTTTGACTCGCCCACCGCTGTTTTCACTCGCATTTGGCAACCGTGTAACCGGGCAACCGCTCATTTCGAACCCTGCAACACGAGAACCCAGCGCGAAGTCCCTTACGGCCATGGTCCAAGACATAGTATACACGGTACAAAACATGTGCATTGTTTTATCAGTAGACTTTCAAAAGTCTCCACACGTGTATCTTTGCTGCAGTAGTAAACGTATTACGGGCAAACATTATTGAACCGTACCGTTAACTAAGCGAGGAATGAGACAAGTCTATACATCCATTGTGTCTCTCACTGCTGCATGTGTGGTGCATGGAAGACCGCAAGCCATGGAAGGGCCAGCTGCCGGGCGGCAATTTATTGTTAACATGCCGCTTTTTTCACAAACGCCGTGTGGATCCCCGATATACCATTACAAAGGTAAACTTACAATTTCTGATTAGAGAAGAGGGATTAGCAAAATCCAAATGTATACCCCTACAACTCACCCCCCAAATTTTACATCAAATTCACACTGAACTCCAAGACCACAAATTTGAAAGGGAAAAAAAAACAGAATTTCGGTTTTAACTGGAAGAATCTCATGCCTGTAAACGGTTTAGAGGTTGGAAATCATATGCAGAGCTTTTGCTTTTTTTCTGTGTACTACATTGTATTGTTACGCACAATAATGTTTATAGTGATGGTGACCTTGTTCCCTTTCACCATGCTTTCACCACGTCTTTTACATATGAAAATATGGGAGTTTGAAAGGAGTGTATATTGAGTGGAATTTAATTGTTATCTGTAAGTAATACAAACAGTATTGGGCATTTCAAAAAGTATGTTTTGATTTATTTCAATCACTTTGTTAAAGGTTTTTTTTTTCGGATTGAAACAACAGTCGATTTGAAAAAGTTGTGTGGCAAAAGTTTTCTGTGCAACAAACGTCAATCCAAATACAATACACATTTTCTAATTTAGATGATGTATCATTATATTTACAACCCCAAAACATAAAATTTGTCAATATTTTTTTTTTTTATTGTGTAAATCATTCAAGAGAGAATTTCATCCACAACAAAAAACAAGCAATTTTGAAAAACAAAAACTAATCCCAATGAAAGTTAAACTATGATTTCTTGGTATTGCAATGACTGCAATGACATCTCCCTGCCCTGTTCAGTGAGTAAATTACTTATTTTGAAATTGTGCACAAGTGCTAAAAGGTTGAAAACAGTTTTGAGAGATAAATCATTACCTTTCCACACTGTTAATTAAATCAATTCATCTCTTTCATTGTTACGTACGCTAAGAAACAACTCATTTGTTATAATTTCTCAGCAAAAATTCCCATCAAATCCAATTACCCTTGCATTAATAATCGGTGCATGTTATATTAAAATCTCAAACAAACCATCACAAACTAAGTTACTTATAAGTAACTCACATTTTGGCTATAAACTAGAATAAGACTAAACTATATACATATAAATATGTATAAGGTCTTATTATATTTTATAGCCAAAATATCAAGTTCCATTACTAGGTTGGTGGCAGGGGGTAATAGGTCAAAAAGCAATTTTCAGGTTGTATTGACACAATTTTCTTGGTTATGGGGCCCTTAACCCTTTCCTTACCATAGGCAACTTTAGTCGACTGCACTCATACCCCCTCTTCCTTACCAATGGCGACTCGAGTCGACCAAGCTTGCACACAAAAAAGCACTCAAGCCTGAGAGCGAAGGCCATTTGTAGTAAGGCTGCAGTTTTGTCCATGTTCACCCTCCATACCCAAGCTTACCATCATTGGAAAGAGAAAGGTCGGATCTTTCCAACTTATTGAATTTTCTTTCATATAATCCATAATTCGTTAAAACTTACACAATTGGTGACGAACTCTAAAGCTTCTTAATTATATATCACATTTTTAAGTAAAAAGCATGACATCAACAGAGAGATGACCCTAAATGGCCACTCTCAAGGAAAAGAATGACCGACTGCCTCCACACCATTACTAAGCATTCCCACCTGCAATGGACAACAATTGGACCAGCATCAGAAGGATTACAGGCTTTGATACGATTAACAAATGCCAGGACTTGTGTAGCATGCTCTGGAACACCATGGTCTGGCCACGCTGTGAACTGAAACTGCCGTACCTCACGCTTCTCAGCTGGTTTCTACCAAATATAGAAAGTGAAGAAGATACTCAGGTGAACGTAATATAATGAAGATAATTTTGTTAGGCAACAAACACTAGGTGTGCAGGCTTTGGAATTTGTAAGCAATACATGTGAAGTATTTTAAGCCCTTTCATGTGACATATAGAGTCTATAAGTAGCTCATCTAGTCACACAATATGATTTTGGTCTAAGTCTGAACAACTTAAAAAGCCGCCAAAAAAAAAAGAGAATTGCACTGAATAGTGAATACCTAACAACAATATTATGTAGTTGTAATGTAGCATGTGTAGCCAACAAGACAGGTATGTTTTATAAGTCGCATTCAAACCCCTTCTCTTAACAATATGTATATACTAGTTTGTTTTTACATGCACAACACAGCATTCCAGACCTCAAGTATAGCGTGACATCCCATCTGAAGGCTGAGGCAGTTTGGGTTAAATGCCATACATGAAAAATTAATGTGATATACAAACATCAATGTCTAAATTTCATGGTTTTTATGCAAATTTTATGATCAAGTCACTTAAATCTTCAAATCTCAGGACTGATATGCCAATCACAAAAGAATTACAAACAAATTGCAATCCTCCTTTTTTACCTGTAATCGTTGTTTACTTCTTGTAACAAAAATGTATTTCGCCAAATAAGATACTTTTTAGTTTACCTTGATGTTGATTAATGAAAAATTTCGAACTGAGTAGGTTGCCAAGTCTGTCATATCATGAAGAGTGACTTGGATATCGCCATATGTATCTTGTCCCTTACTAGGCCAGTACTGATCACACTTAACACGATTCCTCTCTTCAAGCTTTGTCATCATCACTAAAGTGCATGTACGTTGCTCCCATACCTAGAAAAGGTTTACAATTTATTACATACAGTTTTTAAGCATCTTGACAACAAAAACTCAGTATTATATTTTTAAAATTATATATTTTGTTCAGAATGTTTTATATCCTGCAATAACATGATTGGGTTTGGGCAAACTTAGGGTTTTGTTAATTAACTTTCAAAGACAAGTATCAATGTCTAAGCAACTACCTAACCGCGCTCGCCCAGCGCCAAGGCACCGTAGTTAATAACCTACTGGAATGTAAGCCACACTATTGTTTTAAGTTCAATTAAGAGCTCTGCAGCTTATATTCTTTGGAGCATATGCAGCGCCATTCAAAATATAAAACTGTGGCAGTTTGATTGAAATTAAAACCAGAAAATTTGTCTGACTCCACTCAACCAACCCAAAGCTATAAACAAACACCTAATCACAAATTTGTAAATGGACTCCACAATGGCCTTCATTTTGGAATGAGACATTTATCATGAACAAACTACCAACAGCTTGCATACATGAACCTGACAAACTGCCTGTAGGACCTGCAGCAGAACGCTGCAGGATCCATGAATTTATTGCTCAGTAAGTGGTTGTTTTGTATAGCAATTTGCGATGCCCTGAATTAATTCAAATTCCAACATGGCATCCGTGCTTGATTTCACCCGGTGCCTTCTTTGACCACTCCATGTGTCATTACAGTATTATCTTTTTCGATATACCCTTTTTTAAAACTTTGATTCTTTGATAATGTTCTCGAAAATTCTCACGAAATCCCTCCCCCAATATGGTTCAGGTCAACGAATGAATACACCAGTACATGTGCATATTTCCTGAAGACGGCAGGCTAACCGCTAAGATTTTTACACACAATAGCGCCCTATGGTGACTCTGCTACAGTACCCCTGCAGCATATGCGCCAGGTTAGCTTCCTCTTTTCTCTTGAATGCTCAACACAACCACAAAATCAAGTATAGTGAGGAAGGAAGGAGGGTTCTCTACAAAGTATTCATTAATCTACCCCAACCACACTTCTGTGGGGGAGAATCTGCATCACTCTATTTTTCACCTGAAGAGTCACAACACTTGCATAGATTAGCACCAAAAGAAGGCGGTGGGTATTAGAGATGCTAATGCATAGAAAAAAAGCCTAGTGTACTCCACAAAAGTAGACCAGCAAGAGTCGTACCCCTGAAACAAGACTCATCCTGCGTTGCAGCACACGCTGCCTTTAGCACCACCTCCAGCAACAGCAGTAGCTGTAGTTAAAGCCGCTGAAAGATACGAAAATCACAGCGCAATCTTAACGATGTGCAGCCAGATGGTCAGTGTAAACACTGAAATGTCACATACCTGATGAAGTCTGGCAGCCTGAGCCACGCCTGTGCCTGCTGCCTGTGATGCACTGACACAGGTTCAAAATGTGAAACGTGCTCGTCTGAAGGGTGGGGGACAGGCATGCACAGGACGAACCTCACACCTAGGAAGATCCGGAACTGGGAGGGGTGCAGATGTGACTTGGCAACATTTGTTATGAATATTGAGTCCAACACTAGTTTACAAGTCGTGCTGGTTGCGGCCTCACAAGAAGATGATCCAATCATTGACATAGATAAATACTGTCAGCCCCCTCCTCCACTATGCTGCTCCCTTTTTACCATCCCGAATTGGCGGGGTTGTTTAATTTGTTGAAGGGCTTCAAGTTTAGAACCGGGTGAAAGGTGTTGGACTCCTTTTTCTGAATCATGTAGTTTCAAGGGGACCATGCACGCTGAAGGGATTCTATCTGTTCCTTTTAAGGTTGACCGTGTGCGGGCACTTTGGGTGTCCTGTTGGAACTGCCGGCCAGCAGTAGGTTGGGCTTGCGTACTGCGAAACCCAGCCTTGCTGCCAAAATGGCCATGGAGCACACTGCAGGCAGCCTAAAACAACTGGCTGCGTGGAATCTAAAAAGCTGCTTTGGGACTTGGCGGTTGATGCTGATGAGCTCTTCAGGTTGATGTCATCTGTGGCCTCCAACCACTTCAGATGTTGTCACCAAAGAGTGGGAGAGTGTCAAAGCATTTGCATGCACCCTGGAAGGAAGAGAGCATCTAAGGCAGCAGACAGTAGCTAGCATCAAGACTCGGGTGAACTGTTGCAACCAGAAGTCGAGGCAGTGGAAGGCCGCTATCAGCAAGTCTGTTGGGATAGAGGAGTCCTCCTTGCACCCGGATGCAAGATATTCCATGAGGAGGAATGAAGATGAGTGTTTCCCTAAGTAGGCAAAACTAAAGGTGTAAAACAAGTCTGCTGAGAAGAAGCAGCTAGTAGACCACTTCATGCTTCTGAAAAGGCTTCCAGGATACCTCATTAGCAGTGGCACTTCACACACATTAGTTCGAGGGTCAACTCCAGGATTACTGGAATGCTCCAAGATTCCGAAAAACCTGTTATCAGATGCTTCAAAGATCTACGCTTAATTACGGTGGGTTCAGGCTGCAGGAGCTGAAGAAGGCGAATCATGTCTTGTTGAACAAGGCAGAGCTCAGATTTAGCAATTCACAACCGCTGTAATTGTGCAACCTTGTCATTGTCCTAGGACGGGCCCCCACTAGTGGGACAAGATCACAGACCTCAGGCTGTGCATCCATCTCGAGGAAAAAGCCATACAGGGATAAATGCTCAACCAAGGCGGGAAAGCCAGAGCGTGCCTCACCATATTGCATGAGTCCTGAATATCATGTTCCATCCAGGCCCATCCATTGGTCCATCCATCCGTTGCTCCTGATGGCTCATAGAAATATGCAAATGTAGTGGCTCTACAGGTAAGTAGAGTGAAGTCAACTTTAATTTTCAATTTTGTAAATTTGAAAATGAATTTCCATGTTTAAAAGATTATTTTTATAAATAAAAAGAATCCATTAGAATAGCTTCATTCCCCTAATTCTAATGGCTGGCCCCCTGTACATGACCCTAAAACCTGTTGTGGTTTTGGTATCTACTGCACCCCCTTTGACCTTTTGACCATTATACCATACTAAAATCCCAACTTAAACAGTTAAATAATCCCAATTTTCCTTTCCCTAAGGGCAAAACCACCCAAGCCACTTCTAACTGGAGTTAACAGTCTGGAAATCATTTAGTTATAAATCACCACTGTGACCTTGACCTTTAACCTTGTTACCACAAAAACAATCAAAAGTTTCCTTTTCCCAGGGCAACCCATCAACCAAGTAACAAGTCCATATATTTCTTTGAACTCAAGTTACAGTCTGGAAACAAAGTGCCCAGCCGGACGGCAGGACGTAGTAGTCAATGACAATAGTCCTCAGTCTATGGGGCAGAAGGGTAAAAAGCAACAAAGCAAATTCTTTAAAAAAAGAGTAAATTGGAGCCAAGGTTGCAGTTTCTTGCCTCGCATACTGAAAATACATACCATTCTCCAGAAGTCTCCAAGTGTTTCTGGCAGAGGACCCTGAGTAGCAATGTAAGCATTTTGCTTACGGTAACCATCACAGTAGTTAGCATTGATATAATCACTTCCAAGCAAACCATCGACACGTGATAGGATAACTCTTGAATGGTCATATGCAATCACATTTGCATAACGATTCTTGGGCTTATTCAACTCCAAATTGGAATGATCCCATGTAAACTGCTGACCTGGTTCTATGGACTGAATAACAGATATCTCTTTTAAAGTGAAAACTGATTATAGTTAATCAGTTATTAATTTTAATTAGCTCTGCTTCGTAGCTCGCCAACATTTATGAGAAGCAAAAAAAGGTTTTAGTGAGAGGTCCATATTGTATTTTCGAAACTGTTGTATCAAAAGCAAAATCATTTTAATTGTAATTTGCTTATTATCTGTAAAAATCTGTATAGAAATGATGAAAACACTACATGAAAAACAACACAAATGTATTTTTCTCTTTAATTTTGTGGGGGAAAAAATGTATATGGATGATTTCCTAGCTTTTTATTTTGTATACAATATTGTTACGCTGCAGTTCAGACCTCCGACAATGATACAGCCTTACAAAATCCGACTTATTTTTGTTAATGCAAAAGACATTAAAGTGTTAACTCTTAATTTGACAATATCAGTGATGTATACAACAAAAGAGGAAAGCCTAAACTTTTTTAGAAAACAACAAAAGTGTAAACTAAACTAGCACACAAGGTAAAACAGGTAATGAATTAAATAAAGTTGCTGAAAAATTAAAAAGACCAAAAAAAAATCACATTTAAGTGCATAAAACTAACCTCATATTCTTGAGAAAACAGAAGATTTTCATTACTCTTGAGTCGTTCAATATGATCACTCAATTCCATTACAGGAATTGGTGGATGGGACATCATAGCTGGAAAATTAAATACAGTCAAGTTAAATTGGTTCATTCGTCCTCGAAAAAAAACACCCAACACAAACCAGTGTAAAATGACAATTTTTGTAGGAACATCAAATTATGTAGCTTAAATTTTAAGTCTAAGATACAAAAACAATTTTTATTGACAGGTGTACAGCAAATAGAGAGCTCTACAGGGAATTGTGGAAGTTAAAATTGAAAAATTCAGGTATTTCAACAAGTAGTTTGAAGACTTTATTTTTTGGCCACACACAGTACACATATAATGTCACATAATTAGATTTTGACTTTTTTCTTCTTCATTGTTTTCCTGGGAATAACTTACCACAGGTTAAACTGGTTCTATTTCCACACAAGAACATACAAAGTAGTTAAATTAGCATCTAAGTATTTTTTTCTTCTTCTTCCAAAACAATAAAGCTGCCTACCTGGTGTTTGGTAGTTCATTCTTCTCATTTCTACAGGGTCAGATGGATTGGGGGCATTCATGTCTTTTCGTTTTGGTCGACGTTCGTGAGGGCCATTCCTTCTGAAATACAACAAATACTGGTAATTGTTTGCTTTTTTCTTTTTCGTATTACAAAAATCACCAACACAAGGCAAATTTGTTCCACATGCAGTGATTTCAAAATTCGAAAGTGGTTTAATAACATTTTATTAAATGAATAAGGGCTCCATCCTTGATAGCCACATGTACCTAGATGTAATACACATAGCAATATCAAGCTTTTCAAATTATCAATTATGAAATTCAGTCTGAATTAAAAAATAAAAATTGGGGTTGTTTAAAAAGTAGGACAAAGTAGTGCAAGGGCTAGCCTATATGTACATATGATATGGGTTTTATATAGCTTTAATGCTATATAATAACCATTTTGCTGATTTTTCTGACACCTCAGAAATCTGACCTAAGTAGAATGAATATCATGCCTGGTAGTTAACTGTTTTCTAGTTTCACTTGTGTTTTCTTTCAGCTTTGTCAAATGCTATAAAAAAGGGTTAAATCACCCCAAAAGTCATCCCGCAAACTTTCCATAGGTCAAACTATATATTAACTTTCTTATACAAACCTCTTATTTCTGATGATGAATCCAACAATGATCACAACAACCAAAGCAACAATGACACCTATAACAATTAAAATAATTGTTATAATAGAACTGCTTTCATTGTTATCTTTGTTTGAGTTGTCAATAGTTCTGCCATCATTGATTCCTGTCTGAAGCATCACTGCATCACTGTACTCACTGCATGTCACCAACAATTCCTGATAACAAAAGCAAAAGGAACTTAATATCTTTCAATGCTACTACTGTACTACATGTACAATAAGTGTCTAGCAAGGGATTTAGACTTATTATATGCCTACATAGCACAACCTTTAATCTTTATAGACGATACACCAACAAGTTAAACCAAAATGCCTATTGAAGAAGTAAAAGATTCAGATTTCAGATATCATACAGTCGACTCTCGTTATTACGAGGTCCTCCGGACTGGCCCGTTTTCCTCGTATTATCCGAACCTCGTCTTAAACGCAGCGCACTATTTACACGTACATGTATACACACGTCGTCATAGTGCATGCACTACACACGTGTAGAGGCTAGAAAGGAGCGGTTTGCTTCCTAGTACAGTTCTTACGAGCATCCTGTACACAAAAATATCAATGATAAATGCATTTTTGTTGACTGATCATAGAAATTTAACATTTTGTATAACTCAAGATAAAAATCATAGCAAAGTGATGTCAAACTTGCCGTTCATGTGACCACAATGTGACAGACTCGATACTGCGTAGCGCCTAAGCTGCTGGACGCTGTTTTCGCTGGTAGCCGTCAGTGTGTAAACGAAGTAGCATTTCAAGCATACATGTAGGTTACCAGCGAAATATTTATGGTTTTTGAATCGGACAGAACCGCATGGCCGGTCTGATCAGATAAATAGTTTGGCAACAGGAATGTAATTTCCGAACCTTGACTGAACAGTAAGCTTTGACACAACAATATTTTTAGATCTCGCTAAAAAAGTATTTAAAAAAAATTGTTGTCATGGGGCCGCAAAAATACCTTGTATTCTCTCGTTACGACCGTGCTCGTATCTTCCGTTTTTTAAGACATAGAAACACACCGGTGAAAAACCTTGTATAAACCGGCGTCTCGTATCTTCTGAGCTCGAATTAACGAGAGTCTACTGTACTTTTTTAAAACAAAAGTTACCACAGAATTCCTTGATTGTGTCTTTGAAAACGACATTGTCAAAACTCATACAAAGAAGAATACAATCGTAAAAGCATAAAAAGGGTGAAAATCGTCAAAAGTATGCCAAAATCAGATATGTTGGGAGGTCTGCTGACATTCGCCAATGTTTCCCTGTTAACATAGTATCTACATTTCTGAATTAACAAATAAAAAATAAAAAAATATTAATGTATAAAATGTTTCATATTATTTTTTAAGTGGACTGGATGAAATTGAAGTGAAAAATTGACAATACCAGCCATGTCTTAAGCATACAGTGTTGCTTTTACAGAAATGACTAGTCTCGAAATGGATCAATGCAGCGATTTTTGAAAAACATTCTGAAAACAATGCAAAACTTTGTTTACATTAAATCACAACAGTGTTTCATTATAAATCTCAAAAAAAAGTTTCAAAAAAGATGCACCAACACAAAAGGTTTGTTTTTTTTAGTGTTTTTTTTTTATAGCTGTACTGCACTGGGCAACCCAATTAATCAAATTGTGTGCGTCTTATTATCTTAACATTTGAATCCTTAATAAGTAAATGTTACAGTTTATTTAAGTAACTTATATACCTGATCTTCTGACAAAACCCCAGCTCGAATGAAGAATGTATAGTGTCTGTCAACTTCTAATGGTCGGTTGTGAAAACCATTGACAAAGCTTTCATCTCCAATGACAAATGGCTCCTGAAGCTCATTAGGGAAAAGTTTAGCAGTAACGTAGGGAAACAAGATGCTGGTTGCTCTTCGCAATCGTAAAGATGTATCTCTTTGCCCACGTGACTGACTTGTTGCCAACAGCTCATTTAATGTAAAGCTGCTTGGATTTTGTGACGGAGAAATGGGATTCCCATCAGAGTTACTTTGTAGAGGTACAACTACTACCAGAACATGGCTGTTGTTTCAAAATAAAATATATATAAAGATGTCAACATAAACAAATATGGATAGTCTGAAGTGTTCAACAGTGAGAGAACTATGATATATAAGATCCATGCCTTGGTACTAATAACTTAGTTTTTATTCAATATGTCAGTATTAATTTGCATTAATCATAGTTCCACCACTCCAAAGCAAACAACAATGTCTCCTACATTTTTCAGTAACTTTCTAATTTGTGTTTCCTCCATTGATTCTAATGTAGATATATCAACATTTTCAAACACCTTTTAAAGCAGTACACAGCTTATAAACCCCACACCTTTCACCACTTTATATGTCCATGAAAATATTGAAAACTGTGTACAACCCCTCAAATGGAATTGTTTAATTTAACTAGCATTAACACTTAATATTTAATTTAAGTTTGTTTGTTTCAAGCAATACCATGATGTAAACCTTTTGAAGTAGAATTTTATGATTGAAAATTTATAAGTACTGATGTGTGCAACCCTCTGCCAAGCAAACTTTTTGAGATTAAAATAATTCAATAAGAATATTGCTGACCCATTGTCATTATGCTATGCATTGGTAGATGATTTTTGGAAGAAATACATTAAATAACAAAAGAAAAAAAGTCAAAAGCAGAGCTAAAGTTCACACCCTTTTGAGAAACATAACCATTGTGTCACAGAGACAATCATGGGATTCACAAAAAATATATTTAATGATGTGCATAACTACAGTCTGACAGCGAAAAACTGTAAGAAAAACACTTTTTTGTAAACAATAATTTCTCAAATCTAATATGGCCATCCCATCTTGTATCATTAACAAGTTAATAGGTAAGGTACTTACTCTATTGGACCACTCTTTGCTTCAAGTTGGGGTATTGTGACTACCAATGTTGTTGCCGTCATCAACGTCTCATCAACAATGAGAGGAGCTACTTCAAGTGGAGCTGTTAGGTTTTAATGTTTAAGCAAAAAAACATAAGAAAAACATGTGAAAAATCTAGGAAAATTTCCAGGCAACCAATCCATCCCTTCAGGATGCCAGGACACAGTGTGTTATAGACAGTTCCCACTTGACTTCACAAAATGTAAAATCTGACATCTTTATGGGCAATGGCAGCCTTTTTGTTCAATTGCACAACTATGCAATTTGCATAAACACTGCATGTGGCACACTCAAGTTCTATCAAATTCCTTGCATGATTGATTATTGAACCACTACACACAAATTAGAATGCCTGCCAGCAATAAGCAAGACAGGTTACATAGGCAACCACAGTGTGTCAGGTATTAGTGGCCCCTCAGAGTTTGTTGAGAGGCATAAACCATAGGACTTCTCGTTTACCTATTGGTGAATGCTCTTTTGAGTGCACTCAAAAGGCTTTTGCCAAGATTATTTGTGTGTGTGTGTGTGTCTGTTGAAGAAGTTGTTGCTAAGAAAGCTCATGCAGTTTTGTATGTAATGAGTTAGTCTTTAAGGGCTACCACTCCCTTCCTGGTCTTATCTATCAGTGTAACATGATTATCTATATCATTGAGCTTTTATACGAATTGTTTTGGGAAAAAAAAACCTAACAATTAGCACAAAAAGCTTTTAAATCTCTCAATGATTCTTTTTAATCGACAATCAAACTAAGCCCACTAGACGAAATGTTGAAAAAACAAGCTGTTCTTTGTTTTGTCTATTTGTTTGTTGTTTTGGGGATTTTTTTTTAGAGCTCCCTTTTCTGCCTATAAGATATGTTTTAATAACATATGATGTAACTGAAAGAAATATAAATCTCTGGGCTCTGAATATTTTGGAGCACCCCTGCAGGAAGTAATTAAAACTCCAAACCCCACTCACAAAGACGTTCTAATGTTGCATACATTATGTGGTCCATCCATTAAACTTGAGGGTATATACCTTCACCTGCCTATTCACTCTGGATGTGTCTTCCTGTACTTCATTATCCCTAACAAAAGCATATATTGTACATCCACCACAGCTCTCACAAACAACCAACCTAGGACATCTGCGAGAAATGTCACAGATCTTATTCACAACCTTATTCTCCACAAAGATCTTAAAGAAATTTCCTAGATGTCCTGAATCACAAAGCCACATTTCTGCAAGGTCTTAAAGGGCTATTTAAGACAAAGCCATTAGTTTTTTATTCAAATGTCTAAATAACTCTTCTTTTAAAAGTCAAAATAATGTAATATAGGAAAATCGATAAAACTTGTCTTCTTTGTAGATTTTCATTTCCTGTCCTCGAGTTTCGTTTTGCAAGGGCTAAAACTGCATGATTTCCATGTTCAGCACTAAGTAACTCCTCACTTGTGCGATTATGTTTCAAACTACCGCACACAAGTTTCAAACTTGCGTGAGACAAATTATGCAGCCTACCAACTTGAATTGCTCCACCCAATCATCTGAGTGATAGCACCCTCTTCTGACTTAAAATCGTAAGGCTATGTTTAAATACTATAACTGTATTTATATCGCATGTTTAAACATGGTCATGTGATCTCCTCTCAGCCAATCAGAATGGATCAACTGTCCCAGTCATTATGAATGTAGTTTAAAATATTTTGTGAATTTTTATGTCTAATAGTCCCCACCCTGTTTGCTAACAAATTAAGACACATTTCATGTCGAAATAATGTTACATTAATTTACCTGATCTTTTTGTTAACACCAAAACAGTAGCAGGTGGGCTTGAACCTGTCTCAGTTAATGCAGTAATGTTGAACTGATACTCCATGTTAGGCATCAAGTCACTGATCTGAACTGTTCTCTGCTGGTTGGTCATATCTACACTCCTACCTCGATCTACATAGTCAGCACGATCCCTCTGTGCTTGTGGACTGGTGGAATAGCTTATCTATTGATTAAAAACAATTTATTAACATTATAAAATATATTAGTTGGTGTAATTACGGTCACTGTTCCATTTTATGGCAAAATTTTTGTCAAGTATATTTCCTTAAGTTTAGCTGGACACATATCTTCCAACTATTCTTGTAGAGTACTTGTAGAGATCAAAACACTTTTTCTAAGGGAGACAGACACTATTGTTATGCAATTAATATCATTAGTTTTTACAATTAACTTTTTCATATCTAATAAATTCATGGTAATCAACCTTCTCTGTCTACTGGATGTACATGAAGTTGGCGAAAGCTTTGAGACAACTGTGGTTTTAAGCTGATACAACATTTAAACAATGCAACATGCAATGGTGAGAATATTAAATGACTTTAAAGACGGAATGTTTCGTCGAGTTGAATGGAACATTCTATCAGTCAATGAATGAAAATGTTCTATCCATTGATTGTTTGTTTTGTACAACTTCCACATAAATTTTTCGCTTTGAGCAAAATCTGTTTAAATATCTTGATTGATTAAAAAGATGTTCAAATGTTGACTTTGAGTCTAATAAATATCTTTTAATTCTGTTGAGTAACAAACTATATATGACTGTGTAAAATTGAACTATCTTCCTGCACTTGAGCCATCCTGCAAACATGGAATTTGCTTGGGTGATGAACCAGTCCGGACAACCAAACTTGGTCATATCTTCAATAGGCCCTCTCTGATGACAGAGTCAGAATGCCTCTGTAAGATCTAAAAATGTGGCGTTTAGAGGTCCCTGTTCTGCTCCTTCTCCTGGAGCTGTCTTTCTGCTATAATCATGTCTACTCTTCCTCTTCCAGCACAGAAGCAGCACAAGTTCAGCTGCTAAGGCCCATTTGTGGGAAAGTTGTGCATTTTGAGGTAAAAGCACTGACTCAAGAGAAAATGTCCCGGTTCAAGGTGCTAGATGAGACTCTGTCTGGCAAAGATCTAGTTATTCATTCATTCATTCATTCAATCATTGTTGGTTTATTCAGTAAAAGTATCACATGGCAGCCAAGTGCTGAATTGCGAACATTTTGTACATTATGTCAAAAAGATCAAAGGAACCCTAGTCATAAGGGAAGACTTAACCGAAAAGGAAAAAAATGTGCACTTGGCACATATGAAGACAAGAAAAAAAGACGTTGATTTAAACAACCAAGTAAAATGTGCACTTGGCACAAATGAAGACAAGAACATGAGAAATTGCTTTAAACAACCTAGTAAAAGTGCACTAGACACAAATAAAGACGAGAAAATGAAAACAAATTAATAAAAAAGAAATTATATCACATACACAAAGGCAACAAAAATTGAAAAGCACTAACAAACACGAAAGTGAAGTTTGTAAATTTGTTTTTTCGGACAATCTATTCTCCTAATTTCTACCCTTAATACTTTTTTCATCAACAACCATTTTCATGGATATGTGATTTGAGAATCGGTTTTATAAAACTTCTTTTACAAAGAAATTGTGTTCAACAATTGATCGACGACGCACATTAAAAACAAAATTCAATTAACTTTGCCCTGCAACGCCTTCTGTAGGCAAAAGTTGTCGATGCTTGAGTAGCCTTAATCCAAGGCTGTGTAAAGTACAGAGTCCGCAGGCGTCTGCCGCCACATTGTGCAGCAATTTTTTTACTCAGCTAGTGAATGTGTACCGAGTTGGAGGCTAGCCAAGCTTTCTTAACAATACGGTAACTATCAACAGGCCAATCACAGCGTGCTTAATGTTGGTTAGGATGGACTTTGGACCTGCTTTGTTTTGCTGTACAATACACCATGTGTTGTGTGTGTGTCTGTGTGCCTGGGCGACCAGCAGGTGAGTGAACTTTGTGGGGCCAGCCGGCCGGTGGATACTTACTACCCATTACCATGTGGTTATGTGCGTGCATGTTTTAACGTTTGTATACTTATGAATGATCACGATCGCGGCCACATTAAATCTAGCAAATATCAACAACTTTACGAACTTAAAATTAACCACCATACCCCTCATTTATTGGGAAAAGGAACAATTTGTTGACTCGCCCGCCGCTGTTTTCATTCTGCTGTCTATAGTGAGCAAAAACTGTAGTATAATTTCTCACTACTAGTAACAGAACTGTTCTTGCACAATAAAAGAAGAGGGGCAAGTGTGACAACAAGGAAGACAATCCTTCTGTTTTGAAGCATTTGGCTTCCCTTAGCAAAACTTAATACAATTTTTATGTCAAAGAAGTCGAGGTGAAGGTAAACCTTTAACTAATTCTCTGGAGCCAACTGAAGGCCAAAAGAGACTGTTGATAGCCTGAGAAAACCTCATCCAGCCATGTAGCCTTGCTCTATGGAGGTAGTAACAATAGGCTATGCAAGTCTCAGGTGCATTCAAACTTTGGTGACTATTGTGGTCCCAACCATATAGAGTTTTACGTGGGCGAGATTTTGTTTCATCAGTTATTTTAGTTTAACGAATTTTATGACCAAAAAAAATGATACAATTTGTTGTTGGGAATGTAACACTTAGCGATCAAAGGGCGAGCAACAACTAGTCTAAATGTCAGAGTAATCAGGATCTGATCCTCCTTTTTTTATCCCCGTATATATCGGGATCAAAGGAGGATCAGATCCCACAAGGTGGATCAAAAACCAAGTATTAACGCAAATTTGACCTACCGACCCTTTAAAAAAATATTACTACACAGTGCCTTTTTTTTGGCAACAACTTTTTGTTTTTCTTCTTTCTTTTTTTCCTTTCCCCCTTTTTTTATCCAAAACTTTTTTTGTTGGCGGTGACTTTTTTTAATTTTATGGGGCCACTTTTTTTCTTTCTTTTTGATATACGTACCTCCTTTAAGTACCTTGTTTGATTGCCCTTGCCGGATCAAGTGTAAGCGCGGTATTTGTAGCCCTTTTCACATTAAAGAGCTAACTCCCAAGAAAAATAAAAACCAAGCAAATTTCCGGGGAGTAATAACCCCACCGCCACCCATGATCACTTTGTGATCATTGCAATTTTTCTGGACGGAAAGAATGAAAAATCAACATATTAACCCTCGCGTTTTTCTCACTTAACCCTACTCCCAAGCAAGAGTAACTGTTTACAGGGTTAGCAATTCAGGTACGAAAAGGTCAACCAATCTTTTCCTAAAAATAATTGTGGTAATTCGTGTAGTGTGAAAGAGGCTGAATAATTGGTTGTAGTCTTGCCAAAGATGATGTTCAAACTGAAAGTTTAAGCACACTCATAATTTGAACAACTTAAGGCTCTGTCGGTCTTCGGCAACTTTGCGCTCTTTTTTCTGCAAAATACATTTCCATTTTGTTGTTGTTGTTTTTGTTTTTTTCCTTCCTTTTTTGAGGGGATGCTTAACTAATTATTAAAAAGGTATCTTGGATATGTAACAGAGTAGTTTTTCATTCACAGAAATAAAACAAACGTGCCTGCCCTAAGAAGAATCTAAACCATTTTTGTGTTAAGAGTTATAAAAAAAAGTAAATAGCTCTTTTGTAGCTATACAAACTAGGATAACTTTGATTTATCTTATAAGAAACACTTTCAAACTTAAAATTAAAGAGTTGCAGGGAATTCGAGTCAAGCTTTTGTAACCTAGAATTTATTAATTTATCAAACATAACCAGTACCTGAGTGTCTTTAAATTCAGTTGACTGAAAATAAGTATTGTATTTTCAGCAGATGTCATTGAACTTACTGTATATCCCGTAATAGGCCCATCTATGCTCGTTGGCATATTCCATGTCAGTTTAACTGCATTGCTTTCCTTCAACTCGGCTTGGAAATTTTCAGGTGATGTAGATTCTTAAAGTATAAAAAAACACATCAGAATGATTATTAAAAGATCTCCAGATCATTCTTCAACAACCACATCTCAAATATGGATGTGTAACTGGTCGAATACACATTATGCAGTCTAATAACCATTTCATGTGGTAAGCTGCTGCACTGATATCTGTATTAACCTTGCATGTTTGTTGGATGTAATCCCTGAATGTCAAGAGTAACAACAAAAAACCCATGTATGAAAATGAATGACTAAGGACAAATGCAGAATATTGTTAAATTGCTGGGTTTTTAACAATCTAAAGTGGTTAGTGAAGAATAAAACAAGTACTGTTTTTTAAAGATTTGTTTTAGTTGTTCCAGCAGCGCAGCAAGCTGGAACAGCTATTTTTTTCATTAAAGCTTTTTTCTATTTACTATTATTATTATTATTTGTTTCTTCTCACGAATTCTTTCTCCATGCCTAAATGCAAACTTCCTAACATCTCATCAACTTCAAATGTAGTTATCATGTTAAGATAGATTACAGACCTAGCGCATATAACAACGTCGTCATCATGACATCATCAGGAATCAAATTACAAGCCATTTCAGTTTTTAAAAATGACCATTTGCAAATGGCTGTATCTCACAAAATACAAAAGCTATGATGTTCTTACTTGGCATCTGATAGATCAAGACCGGAACAACGTTTGAAAAGTCAACATCAAAACAGTATGACCTTTACTTCAA
>CM021538.1:11604369-11616405 GCA_010994315.2 Pisaster ochraceus | reverse complement strand
TCTTAAATTTTGTCAATTTTTGGTTGAATTTCTAACAGCAAAAACAAAAACAAAAAAAATTTTGAACATACAAATTCTGAGGATGTATGTCCTCACCACTGCCAGTAGCATATTTGTTGCGTTTTCGGGGATGCCAGTGTATTCAATTTACAATACAAAAACCTTTCATTCTCTACGAGTATACTCGTAGTGGCAGAATCCGTTACACCTGTTACTACGAATATACTCGTAGGCGGCAGTCAACGTGTTAAATAGCCCACATGTATTAATGCACACAATTTTTGTAGCGTTAAAAAACACACACCGGAAATTTGCGTTTTTGGACATCTTATCCCCTAATTTCTGCCCTTTATAATACTACCAATGTACCCTTCTTTTATTATGAAAAGGAACCATTTTTTGACATGCCCGGTGGGCTAAGGAAGGGTTTTAACTTGCCCACCGCTGTTTTCACTTGCATTTGGCGACCGGGTGACCACTAATTTCTAACCCTGTCATGTTTTGTCCTATTAAAGGTGCACTTTTCAAAGATTAATATTTACAGGTAAAAATGCACGATCAAATCAAGCTGAAACTTTGCATGTTTTCAAACCAGGATGTGTAACGTCCAAAATTTAAGGTCCTGTTCTAATGCCGTCATCCAGTATCACATAACGTCACCTTAAAGGTGCCGTTTCACATATGTACAAGATCTCTTTGTACAGAAATAAATGGGCAGTCAAACTGAAACCTTAAATGTATTTATGCCGTTATTTGTTTTATCTCAAACTTGAAGTCCTGATGTCATCAAATGTCACATAACATCACCTTAAATGTGCAGCTTTAGAATAGCTCTGTGTTTTGTTTGCAAACGAACAAACAGCTCTACTTTTCCTGGGTTAAAAAAAAAAGTTTTTTTTAAACAAACCATATTTCAATCCTAAATGCTGATATAGACATGAATCTAAGATACATTGATTCACATTCAGGAACATTGCAAAAGTAGCCAATCATATTGTCAAAAACTAAAACTTAAGGGCAGTTCAAATCTCTATGCAATTACAACAAAGGAATTCATAGTAGTGGTGGGGGTACGCGAAGTGTAAGATCCTAATAGTTGAGTTTATTCAAAATTTTTGTAGCCACAGGGAAATAAAGACTGATGATAAGAGGCTTAGAAATTTAAGTTAAATCAATGCATTTTTAGAGAAAAATTACCTGTTTAATGCACACAACAATATTTTAAAAGGTGACCAACCTTTATTAAGTGTAGTTGAGTAACGGATGCTGGAGAATGGAGAATTTCCTTCAGGAGTATGTAACTGTATTTGAATTCCATAGTGAGAGTTGGGCTCTAGACCAGACAACTCAGCACGATGGAAACTACCCACAACCAGCCGTTGCCAGGTCTCAGGATCAGTATCTATGGAACCGCTTGTATAGTAAACAACGTAAGTCAGGCCTGAACGGTCACTTTCAATATTGCGTGGAGGTTTCCATTCAACCATTATTGATGTAGTGCTGACTGGAGAAACTTTGGATATTCGTGGAGCTTCAGTGGGTCCTTTGAAGTCAATAAATGAATCAATTAACAAATTAGAATTATATATTATAAATATATGTACCACCTGGTTAAACACAATTTTCAGAAAAAGGGGTGTTTCATTTTCTTTGCTAATTTCTCTTTTGCTGCAACTGTTTCCCACCATTGTTATAAAATGGTCTGCATTTTAATCAATAACAAACAGCCCAAATTGAATGGATATACTCGTATGTTCCATTAAATTTTGTATGAAACATTAGCAAAAGAAAAAATTGATCTTGGCTTTAGTTTGTGCTGTGAGGGGGCACTCACAGCTAAGCAAATTGTCACGCTACACGTGCATTGTATCCAGATATATAGATTATACGAAATATTTAAAAAAAACAAAATGTAACCAATCATAACCTTCATGCCACAAAAAAAAAAATAGGTCTAGGGGTGTTTCACCTCAACATACGTAATGGCACTGATTAGTTTCCAAAAACTTTTATGTGTATTGCATAGCTCGATATTTGCCAAAAGAAATGTTGTCTTAGAATTTTTCTTTGAACAGATTTTGATAGATGATACAGATGGTACAGAACAAACAAGAAAAGTTGTGCTTTGTAAACACAAGAAGCCCAGAACCCAATTTGTTTCTTGACATTTGACCTCGATGGTCCAAAAAAAAATAGGCTTCAGAGGAATCTCAAAATGGTTGAAAACCAATCTTCCATCAAGTTTGGAGTCAAATCCTTATGAGTTATTGCTCGGACATAATTGCACATACCCACAC
Organism: Pisaster ochraceus; assembly: GCA_010994315.2. Taxonomy (NCBI): domain Eukaryota; kingdom Metazoa; phylum Echinodermata; class Asteroidea; order Forcipulatida; family Asteriidae; genus Pisaster; species Pisaster ochraceus. The sequence goes on along the minus strand of CM021538.1, from coordinate 11,614,108 downwards.
ACACACACACCTGCATGGAGGGACATGTCGGAAACAGTATGTCCCTTTGTTGGCTTTGCCAACCGCGCGGCATAAAAATGAAAATCTGGATGAAAACAAAAGGTGTTTCAGCTCAAATGCCGTAACCCTTTAAAAAAATCTATATCTCAATAAAGACAAGAGGCTTTTCAGCTGTAGGGCTGACACCCATAAAAATAAAAAAAGTACTTAAAATCTATGGACAAAATTATATGTCATTCTAAGGCAATTCAATGTTGGGAAGTAGAACCATTAAGCAGTGCAAACAATGACCATTCCTGTCAATGATAAAACAACAAAACAATTTGCATGCTGAGATAGCGCCAATGTATACTTCGCTCTCCAACAACAGTAGAGCTGCAGTAACTCACTTTGTGCGTTTGACATTCAATAACCTTTGGTTTTTACAGATTTCTCACAGTGTAAACTATCAAAAAAGCGATCAGATTAATTTTATATGTGACAAAGAACAATGGTTAACTCGTATAGCACCCTCCTGTGACCACTCCCCAAATTTTGAGTGTTAATTTTTAGAACTGTCAACTTCAGTAAGATATCTTATACTTCACATTGTTCCATCAGGACAAGTCATATACCAAAATGTAGCTAAAACCCAACTCATTTAATGAAACAGATGATGTCATCAGGTATCAACTTACATCAAGTCAAAGATATATAACAAACAGTATCTTTTCAATCGCACAACATAAATTCAAAGTCATTAAGACAATGTAGTTCATTGCAAAAGTCACCTTTCATACTTGCACATGACCCAACTTTGACTGTACAATCCAAACCGGAAAGTCAAAAAAAAAAAAAAGGGCGTGTTGAAAAAGTGCCCCACTGAGATTAAACTAAATCTTTGCTAGTTGTTTCTCAAAGGAAAAATACAGAGCAGTGCAAGTAAAGAATGTAATTCACAACATTTCTTTTGTTTATTAGCCGTAATGACCTTGAAATTTGACCTGGGGTCCAAAAACAACCCCAACACCAATCCACACATCAAGTTTGGAATTGATATCAAGCCCTTCTTAAGTTTACTTATCGCTCGAACAATATTTCTTTCGTTTCAGCCTTAACGACCATGACATTTGACATAGAATGTCAAGAAATGATAAGCTCATTAGGGATCCCAGGACCAATCCACTTAAGTTCGCAGTTGACATGACAAGTCCTTTTAAAAAACATCACTCAGACAAAACTTCTTTAGTTTTAGCCATAATGACCTTGATGACATTTGACCCAGGGGGTCCAAAAACAACAGGCATGTGGGGGACCCCAAGAGTCCCAAGACCAATCCACACACCTTTGGTTTTGTAGATGCTTTCCAACTGGGGACCTTTACCCAGTGTGTAAATTTAATTGCGTCTACAATAAAATTAACCCAGAACTTTAATATTGTATCTCTGTACAAAATTGACAGCATGGTGATGTCAAATCTTTCTGAAAATAAGCTTGTTGATGTCATTATACGTAATTTTTTTGTAGCTTCTATTTTGAACAAGTTTAAAATGACCTTTAACAGAAATTTCGAAAATTATTCCTATGTGTGAAATAAAAAGGGGGTACTTCTGGCCTAGAGGAAAATAGTATGTTAAAGTATGGGAACATTTGGGGGGGGGATTACCCTCTGCCCCATATCGGGCATGGTGTAAACTTCCCGAGCACCTCTAAACGAGAGTCAACTGTACTCTAGTAGAGAGGTTTTCTCATGGGGCAGATAATTTACCTTGTCACATTAGTAAAAAGCCTCCTCAATAACTTTAGTGCACAAATTGTCTACTGGTAGAGAATCCTTGGAAGAGGCCACAAATAAAATCTCTCTAACAAAGCTGGAAGCAGCGCATCGCAGGGGAAAGTAAGGGTTAAAATGTTCATTTGAGCTGCCGGCACTGGAAAATTTACAGAAAAGTCAAACAGACATGGTGCACTGATTTAAACTGCAGGAGAAAATGGGGATTCCTTCGGTCCATGTTGTGTGTGTGCAGTGTGAGCTATTGCATAACAAGGTTTGTTTTTTTTTCAATCCAGAAAATGTGTGCATGCACATGCAATTGGAGGTTAACTGAGGTGAGAGCGGTCAAGCAACAGAATTCAAGCTCAGGTGTTTCTGATCAGCAGAGTGTGGGTTCAACTATTAACACTTGCAGCCCTTGGTCCTGTGTGTTGTGTAATGCATGTAAAAGAACCTAGTTAAGAGGCGGTTTTTCGCTGAAAGCCTCACAATTCAAAAACCTTACAAATCCAGTCTGTAAACAAATCACATGGACGCCATGTTTGGTGCTATATTTTTTATTAATGCATTAGCCAGTGTTTGTAAATATTTTGCCTCTAAGCTCCTTATAATTGTTTTCCTTGTTAATATTTTATTATATATTGTTGATTAATTTGATTTGTCTCCCCACAGTAGAGCCACTACTAATGCATTTTCCCTAACCGACAGGTTTGATTTGCTAAGAGTTTTAAGTACATTAAAGTGCCCTCTTGGGGCCTACCCATCATGCCCCACAGCCTCACCGCCATGTTATCTTTCTCTTTTCTTGAAGTCATTATTAAACCACATCTAACTGCATGAGCATCCACTGAAGTACCCGGTTAGGATGGCCAGTCATCCCCTGATGCAGCCCGAATTGCTTCCACGATCCAATGACTGATTGTATCTTTTGAAGCTAGACAATGTGAGGGGAAGGAGGTGATGAACAGGTGCTGACAATCCCCCCGCAGAGACTTTGTCCAACTTAAATACCATTTAAGTCCACGTACTGGACACCAGAGTCTGTCCTCCTGAAGTGATGAAAAAGACTTCAGGGAGACTTTGACAATACCTGCAGGACCTGGGAGAGGAACCATGCGGGCAGTAACTTCCGGACCAGAGGTCGTTCAACAAACATGCCTCGGATCAGCTGGCCTAAGGCTCAGTTGTCCGATACAGAGGATCCATCTGAAAATCCACCATGAATTGCCGTGACTGCTGAACAGTAGTTATGGATTGTCCCTATCACTAGGTGTCCGTAAAAAAGGTCAACCAAAAAATCACCTATATGGAGACACCTAGAATGTGTACTGCCGAGACTGTGATGTTGTTTTGAAGGCACCAGTGGAAAAGGTTCCAGGCTAGGATGCACAATGTAGGTGAGTTCGTGCCTCTCTGGTGGTTGATGTATGCGACAACTGTAGTGTTGTCCCTTTTGATTTTAACAGGCCGGCCCTTCACCTCTAACCTGAGGCGTTTGAGGGCCTTCAGCACTGTCCACATCTCCAGGAGATTGATGTGGAATGACTGAAGCTCCGGCTTCGATGTTCCTGAAATTTGGCGAGGGGGTAATGACGCACCCCAGCCTGGTAGGGAGGCGTCTGTTGTCAATGAGATTGTCGCCTTGGGATGTCCAAAAGACAGGCCTTGACTTACGTTTGTCCTCAACAGCCACCACCTGAGGTGTGGACGTATATGAGACTCTACCAGAATTAAGTGGAGTATGGAGTTTCATTCCGGCCGGTAGACGGACAGCAGGTGGAGCTGCAGCAGGCCTTAGGTCTTAGATTTTGCTCCACTTTTCACGGTCAAAGCATAAGACTCACCTGAGACTTACGTTCAACCTGCGTGATGTACAACACCCAGTGTTGTACGGAAATTTGAGGTAATGGGGACGTTACTGTGTCACCCGGCATTTCCTGTATTGGGAACGGAACCGGAGGCAACCCATGCTTCAGGGGCCGAACACCTGAAGGAACCAATAGCCCCGAGGAGCTACCAAGTACCCTGTTATGGGCCGACAGGCTCCGTTGCCCACGTTTCTCCATTCAAAAATGCAGCAAAATCTTTCTCACACACTATGAAACAAACATTAAACTGCTCCAAAAAGACACACTTGTCCAAAAGACAACTCTACACTTTATTAATTTAATTTTCTCAAAGCAAACAATATAAAATTGTACAAATCTGAAACACGTCTGGAGACGTTCAGCGCTAAGAGAAAAGAGGAAGATAACATGGTGGCGAGGCCGCGGGGGCATTCTTAACGAATTGAACCTGGTCAGCTTGGGAAAATGCATTAGTAGTGGTTCTACGGGTAAGTACAGTGAAGTAGACTGATTATTATTTTCTGAGCGAAGACATGATTACATCTTTAGTTTATGTCTTTGTTATTTTACAGAATAAAGCTTTCTTGAATTAAGTTGCTTGATTCAATTGTCTCATTTGATGACACGTCACAGATACTTTGCTTCTAAATACAGCACTGTGTCTCCGAAGAAGCACGCCCCAAATAACTTCACAATCGCTCCTTGAGATCTTCACAGCTTACAATACCTTATAGAACAAAGCCTTCTCCTAAATGCAGTTTACCACTTCCTTGACTCATCAGAAAAACAAGATGGTCCAACTGTTTTGAGTACTTACCCACCAATATCTACCAGTGGTGCCAAAAAGCTTTGATCCACTGTCTACCTACACAATCAAGTATGCTGCAGTGGCAGAAATCCCAACAACAAATACCCCTTTTGCGGTAGACATGAATATCCCCCCCCCCCCACAGCAGCCAGGTACATGCGGAGACATGACGCTGTCCATAAGTTCCTGATGAAATGGCTTCAATCTTGTATCCCATCAAACAACCAATGCTGTCTCTTCACCGATCTTCCTGGCTACCCATCACCTGAACTGGTCAACTCCGCATATCTTCGCCTGGATATCATCACCAACTGCCCCAACTGTCATTGAACTAACTGTTTGCCACGAGGTCAACATCGAGCAATCTCAGAACTACAAACACTCTAAGTACAAAAGCTAGGGACAGGTAAATACTAAATGTTTCACTATCGAAATTTTATCCCTTGGTTTAAACTCATGCAAAGTATTTGAAAATATGCTTTCATCTCTCAAATTGCCCAAGGTTGACGACCAGCACCTCCAACACAGTCTAAATAAAATCACCAAGATATGTTGCAGACATAGTTACTATATATTCTGCTGCAGGAGAACAGATTGGTTCAGGGAACTTGCCGTTTGACTACACTACACATATTATATCACTTCTCCTAAACAAATTTCCTTTAAGCTTCAAGAATAAAGACAGACTTACGTGGTGGTGGTGTATGCTGTATCCGTGGACTCCCATATGGACCTGCACCAACTGATGTGTGGGCTCGCACTCGAAAGATATACTCAGTGTTAGGTTTCAAATCAATGAAGGTCATCTTCGTATCAACAGTGTCATTGATAAATTCCTGACCAGGATCTTGTTCCAAATAGTAACGCACTGTATAGCGTATAATATCACCATTTCTCTCCTCAATAGATGGTGCTTCCCATGATAGCTCAACTGATGTACTTGACAACACCTTCCCACTAAAATTCTGTGGTGCACCAGTAGGTTCTGCCCAAAAAAATTGTTAACTTTATTACCTTGAACTTTCAAGACACTGAACAACTTGAAAAAAAATCAGCTTAACTCCCTTCTCAAGACAACTAATAAGTTCATTTCATTCCAATCTCTTGTTAAGGTGCACACAACAAGAGACAAGTTAAACAAATTTTCCAGAACCAACACTACTCAAAAGAGATTTTCACATAGTGTCACTGCAAACCTCTCTTAGTTATACTTCCACCATGCAAATTAAACAATGATTGCATGCAAGGACCAGAGATTGAAAGAGTGCAAGATTGTTTTTTTTAAGGAGATGACAACCTGGTTAGCAATGCCAAGATGTGCATACGTATACATTGTCATTATAGATAAACAACCTTTTGTTTGGTTCTACATAATCATTACACAACTACATAATCATTACACCACTGGGCCATGATGCCATAATTGAAGTTGAGAAACTTTATCTTGTAATTACAGTCGACTCTCGTTAATACGAGCTCGAAAGATACGAGAAGCCGGTTTATACAAGGTATTTCACCGGTCCCGAACTGTCCCATGCGTGTTTCTATGTCTTAAAAAATGAAAGATACGAACACATTGTTGTGTAACAAAAGCTTACTGTTCGGTCAAAGTTTGGAAATTACATTCTAGTTGCCAAGCTATTTATTGGCTCAGACCGGCCATGCAGTTCGGTTCAATCCGAACAACAGAAACATTTTGCTGGTAACCTACACTTGAAATGCTACTTCCCTTACACACTTGGATGACTACCAACAAAAACAACATTCAGCATAGGCACTACGAAGTACTGAAAGCAAACTGCTCCGTTCTAGCCTATACATGTATGAATAGTGCATGCACTATGACGAGATGTGTAAACATGTACATGTAACAGTGCGCTGCGTTTAACAGTTTAAGACAAATAATAAGAGGAAAACGGGCCAGTCCGGCAGACCTCGTATTAATGAGAGTTGACTGTATCTTTAAAACTACAATTATGGTTACTTACTTCCCTCTGGGGTAGTGACAGCAAAATCTACCCAAGGTCCATAACCTTCACTGTTTGCAGCAGCAAGGGTGAACAAGTACCTCTGCCCTTTACCTGAAATGAACACACACCTCAGAGAGTTTATGCACTCTGACTGGTCACAAACTGGTCACTTGGGGGTGTATTAACATGAGAGTGGCTGTGAAATGGATCCCAAGGGGCCATTCAGAACAGTCAGTGTTAAAAAATTACGATTTTTGTTTCCTTTTTTTTCTCAAAATTGTGGGTGGGTCACAATAAATAACTGAAAATCAAAATTCAATTTTTATATTTAAAAAAAAGAATATAAATTAACAAACGAAAAAGAGGAAAAAAAAGTACCCAGCTAGCCAAGATTGTCAGTTCAATTCCTGATTAAACTACAAAGTTGTTTTTTATGCCTAAAAACAACTTTGAAAACTACTGATGTTGGAAACCTTTGGTCTAAAATATCTGGTTCATTTGAGGCATAACTTTGTTCTTCAGTGTATAGATTATATTATGAAGCCATTCAATATTTAAAAATCGAAAAATTTAGGGTGGGTTTGTTTGTTTTAAGGTATTTATTACTGTAAATAACAACAGTTTTTACTGCGTATTAATGATCTTGGTTGGTGGCTGGCCACTGTTAATGGACCGAGCCAGGTCATCACACTGTTAATTCCCAAAATACAGTATGATGGTGTTCAATTTAAAAATGTAAAACAATTAAAATCATCTTTAAAAAAAGAAGGAAAACAACACATTATTCTGAACAGTAACAGTGTTATATTTTAGTCTAAGTGTAAAAACACTGTAGCCATGAAACTGAAGTACATGTAAGCATCTTCTCCTCTAAAGATCTGTTCATGCTTTAAAAGTGAATGCAAACAATCACAGGTTTAAATGGAATAGACATAGCAGTGCAAAACATTTCATAACGTAAATAAAGTGTAATAAAAAAATAAAATAAAGTCTTGTAAAGAGATTTAAAAGATGGTGGAAACATGAAGAGATGCAGCATGTAACTTGAGAGGTGTTAACAGTAGCTTCAAAGTTGTCAATCCAATGTACATTTAATTAGAACAATGCTTCACATGATCTTCTGCAGCTGAAGTATCAATCCGTTTCAATTAAAATTATTTTGTAAAATACCATGTAACGCTAACTTTAACAAATTTACATCAAGTAAACTAGTAAAATCATTTAACGCAACATTATATAAATTAAACAAAACAAACTTACGTAACATTAAAGAGACAGACAGCACACTATTCCATTTCTAATACTTGTAGTGTCCATGTTGGTACTTACTTAAGGTAAAGTCTCTTGACTCTGTAGAAGGGGGTCTAATCTCTATGTACAGAGTTTTACTGATGCTAGTGCTATAACTCAGTTTGTACATCTTCAAGTCCCCATGGGTATCATCTGGAGGTTCCCAGTGACCATAGTATTCACCACTCTCACCCATTTCAACAGTAAATGCTTTTGGACGACCAGGAACTAGATAAAATAATAAGAATTAGTCAGTAAATATAAGCACATGTTACACTTAAATAAAAAGGTAAAATTTTGAATGTTAAACAAAGGATTCCTTGGTCGTAGTTGCATGTCAAATTTACTTCTACATGTTTGTGTTTTTTATTTTGTTTTGTTTGGTTTTGAGAAAACAATACGTCTAAGTAAAATTATAAAGGAAAAATAGTATTAGCGGTTGCAAACTGCTTACCAACCAAATGGACCTATGGTATATTGCAAAACATTAGTCAGTGGCCTGACGTTTCGACCCTAGCAGAGTCTTTCTCGAAGGCTAAATGCCTAAAATTATAAAGATGACACTGGCAGTGTAAAATAACACAAGGCCTAAGCATAAAAGGACTTCTCTTCATTCTTCACTACCTTTTGGAACAATATCCCACTAGTTTTGTAAACAAGAAAACACGTGATTTTTTTTTTCCAGACCACTGTGTCAAGATGATTGCAACAATAATAATAACAATAATAGTTTTAAATTATAATGCGCCATGTCTGTCATAGATGACACTCCTGGCGAAAAAATATTAAATTTGGTGGAGCTTTTGAGAATGATTTTATGAGCCCACAATACAATACCTTGCAAGGTATACAAGGTGGGGAAGCGAATATTGCTGGCACATCAACCACAAACACCAGGCCAACCCCTTCACTTTTACGATAAGTGTAAATGGGTTCTTTTATGTGCATTACACAACACGCGGGACCATGACACGACACAATACCAACTAGAAGAAAAACATTTATTTTTAGCGATTGGTACAAAACTGTTTTATTTGTTATTGATTAAAAAATAGGACCAACTTTGAAACATCAAAAAACAATAAAAAAATATATAACCACCAGATAGAGAAAGTGGACAACTACAAATGCGTCAACCAAACACTGAAAATGGAGGATACTATGAGAAAAAAAAATTAATCAGTGCATCCTGACAACGATGACATACTGGGCAGAGACATGGTCAACAACCAAAGAGATGGAAGATGAATTGATATCAACACAGAGAGCTACATGTAGGAAAAGGAGAATGCTCAGACTAACTCTATGATACGAAGTTAGACAAAAGTAAAAACAAACTAGACATAATTGCATTTGTGCACAAATGCCGAGCTGTTTCGCAATAACTTTTTCAAATTACTCAATTGAATATGAAAGTTTTTTGTATTCAAAGCAGTTATGATGTATCAAGCATATTTTTAAAAGAATTTGGATTATACCATGTTTTATTAGCAATTTATGACAAAAAGGTGCAAAAAATGAAAAAAATCATAAAAATTAATGTGATGACGTCATCATGACGTCATTTCACAATTTACAAGAACTTGCCAATATCTAACAACCTACCAAGATTCAACATGGTCGCACACATACTTTGGGAGATATACGACTTCAAAAAAGGCACCTTTAATGCTGCGTCACGTGACTCCCGATGACGTCATTGATCTGAAACTTCACACATATGATGGCTGTCTGACGATCAACATGTGTGTACATTTTGAAGTGATTACACAAAACTTCACCATACACATCTTCAAAAAGTCCATTTTGATCAGTTTTCAACCTGCCGCTAGAGGGCGCTCTAGTGTGTTGTGACGTCATTGGTATTTTTTTTTTAATTACCCACCCTTGCCAGACACTAACATCGTTGAAAGCAACTTCATAACTATTTTCACTTTTGAATTACAAGGCACTTCCTGTTTCGACCGGAAGTAGAGGTCATATGAGGTCACGCACACTGAACAAAATGAAGACCTACCTTATCCCTACACAATCCCGCAAACAGAAACCTACGGTCTCTTGTGGCTGATTT
>CM021538.1:11465311-11477087 GCA_010994315.2 Pisaster ochraceus | reverse complement strand
TGTGGCAACTGTTGTTACGTTGGCCTGTTTTTTGCTGCTTTATATTTCAGGCAAGAAGCCTCTTGACATAAGGCTAGCACTCCGTTGCACTGGAATCAGTCGCCAGTTGTATGCCACATGCCGCGTTAGGTATTGGATCGAGATTTTAATATTTGATTGGCCAATTTCACTTAGAAATCTATCTCAGGTCTAATGGGGTCACTCTTTGAATGTGATTTGTATAACTCGGCCGGAGCTTTTTTTATGGTGCAAGTACCTTTCATGTAGTATTTATGGTTCTCCGATTATAATTAAAAAAAAAAAATTAAACGTTGATTTATTTTTATGACGTCATCGATGACGTCATCAAACTGAAACAATTTGGGTGTCATATACATACTACGATCTATATACATAGTAAGTTTCAAGACAAAACCCTTCTTGGTTTATGAGAAAATTAATTAGAAATTAGAAATCTGAATTTTGAACTTCCGGTTTCGACGGGAAGTGAAGGTCAAATGAGGTCACAATGTGCATTCCAAATGTAAAACATTTCAAGACCTTTTATATGCAACAAAGATCTTGTAAGTGGCAACTTGAGTTCTCAAGATATGAATTTTTTAGTTATTAGACGTTTTTTAAACGTAATGACGTAATTGATGATGTCATCAACCCAAAAAAGATTCTGTTCCGTCTAGACACCAAAGTCTAAGTGCATGCCAAGTTTCAAGTCTTTACTTTACTTTTCAAGTTTCCTTCTTTTCTTCTGAGACGATAATTGCTGTTATGGTGGGTTATCAATTCCTCAAGAAGTAAAATTAATTAAGTTAATGTCCAACATTCATTAGAAAATCTAAAAACTCTCTTAGAAAGTGGCACTGGTAATCTAGTATGGAAAATTCATTCCCTTTTTATCAAATTGCACCAACTACTGTACAACCAAGCAAACCATTGTTATTGTCACATGTCGACAGCAAATAGACAATTCAGAGCAAATCCAAATTATTTTGAATAATCAGCATGTAACTTTCAGCATGGAGATCCTCCAAATAAAACATTAATGATAACAAATTCAAACTTTGAGCAAATCCCCACTTTGAGCATCACCATCAGCTGTCCAATCTGTCCAGATTGGGCACTCAATCTGCAGATAAGATGATAAATATTATGCAATATGACTTCATTTAAGTGGGGGGCCCTGGCCTAGAGGTTGAAAGGAGGTTGTATGGCCCATTAGAGTGGTGCTTACACTTCTGTGTACTTCCATTGCTTCATCACCGGTTTATCTCTTAGATAGTGACTGGATGACGCCATATTGATTAAGGTCTATTGGGCAAGTCAATCTGAAGATTGAGCAAAATCATGCGCAATCTGCAGATTGTGCAATCCATTTTTTGTGCTCAACATAATTCTTTATTTCTGACACAGAAATCTCTCTAATTTCATTTTAACATTTCAGGAAGGAAGATAAAGCCAAAGTAGCACGATGGATCAAGAACAGATAAATGGTTCCATTACACCAACAGTTCCATCAGGTCATGAAGAACAGGAAACAAACCACGATAGCTTTGATGCTACAGAGAAATCAGAAGATGAGGCATCATTAATGAGAGTCAAGTCAAATATGTCTAGTAAGTAAATATAATTTGTATGAGGTTTGACAGGGGAAGGGGTCAGAGACTGTATACATTGTACAACTTTAAAGGTGTGTTGATAATTCTACAGTAGAATTAACCGCGAAAATTATAAGGTGGGGATGGGCGGGGGAAATAATTACAATAGCAGGCAATCACATTAGCTAAGTGTACCAACAAGGGTGCTGCAACCTTGGAGCTTAAAGATCAATTTGAACAATATCGAAAACAAATTTACTCATTATATTTGTTTATTGTGTGTTGTAATTTGCTTGTAAGTTTGAAGATTTCTGCGATGCAATTTTTCTGGGATTTTTCATTGAAAAAAAGTTCGGAAGTGAGAAAAATTCGCTTGAAAAAGTGCCGTGAAATGCAGACCACATTGCAATCACAGTGTACACAAAACATAATCCTTGCGACACACACACAGTCACATCGTTTCCAATTTACAGGCTCGTAGTCTTTGTTATCTCATTATGATCCATGCTAAAAAATTTAGCAGAATGCTATAGCACGAGAGAAAGCGCCTTTTGTTTGTGATCTAGCATTCAAAACCAGTTACAAACGCCTTGAGTAAAAGACTTCATGTTTCTGCGCATGCTCATGAAAAAACAGTAATTTCCCTGATGACATTACACTAACCATCGCTGGTTGCGCATGTTAAAACCATATGGCACTTTCGTTGGTGGTGGTCTGCTTGCACATTTTATTTAGTTTATGAAAAACTGCCCAACATGTATGTATCTTTTAACAACAATGACACAATTTAGGATACCTTGGATGGACAGAAACAATATTTTACTGTATAATGTAAGTTTTGTTTATTCCTGATTTTGTTTTGTTTCGCCCCCAAAAAGGCATTTATGTGTGTAAAAACTCTCAAATGCTGTTAGTGTGTTTCTTGCCACCAATGACTTCAAGGGGTCCGTGCATATCATTATCATATATTTAAGCAGTTTTTGACTCTGGAGTGAAAAAGCCGCGTGGAGAGGTGCATTTTTGACTTAAATTTGTTATTACTGAATGTAAATTTTAAGTGTAAAATAGTTACAAACCGGTATCCAGATGTCTATTCGGCCATAAAAAGATAATATAAAAATATTGCGAGGATCGTAGAATCGCTCTTTACGATTTTTTTCTAAAAAGTTAGCTTGATTGCTTTTCTTTTTACCCAACGACCGCGCACGCACATATGTTGTCCCAATGTTTTCCATTGAATGGGCTGCTACATGTAGTCTTCATTGTCTCGCTCTTTTACATGCTACAACACACACGTACAATACATCCAAAAACCAGCAAATGCTGGCTCGCGCCGGTTACAAAATTATTGCAAAATCATTTCGCTGTAGCTCTTCTAGCTAACTGTAACTGTCTTGCCAAGAAAGAGCTCAATATCAATCTGAAAGGCAAAAGGCTGAAGTGCGAAGCCATGCACTCAAGTGTACATTTGGGTTACTCTTGACTGCTGTCCACTTCCTCTAACCATGCCAAAAACTACCTGCAAAGACACTCTCCTGTGTTAACCTCCAGAAGCTAGCTGGAACAGGATAGGGTGCATCTCTCAAACTCTGCTAATATTGATTTGGAGTCACAGCATTCATACGAGGGTTGTATACCATCATCAACTACGCCATGATGATCATCTCTGGTTCCTCTCGATTTGGTCATCATAATGTGGCCTTAAATTGTAGATGCACATCACATCCCGGCTTGAATACAAGCGAGGTGTCAGACTGATCGCATAATTTTTCTGTATATATAGATCTTGTAAGTACTGCATCTTTAAGGTGACGTCATGTGAAACTTGATGACGTCATTGTGATATGACCTCAAGTTGTAAATGTAACACAGTTCGGCTTAGATATGGTTTCAGCCGAATTGCATATTTTTTTTCTATAATTATGGATCTTGTTGTACTGCACCTTTAAGATGATGTCTAGTGACATTTGATGACATCATTAGAACAGGACCTCAAATTTTGGATGTTACACATCCCAGGGGGAGTATGCAAAGTTTCAACTTGATCGCACATTTTTTCTGTAAATATTAATCTTTGAAAAATGCACCTTTAAGGTGACGTAACAGGATGCTTGGTGATGTCATTGTGATATGTAAATGAAAAAAAAGGAATGATGTGTCATCAAGGTCTTATGTTGGTGCAGAATTGAAGTTGATCCAATGTATGCAAACTTTGACCTTCCGTTATTTTCCGAAGTGAAGTTTATACGATTTTGGCATATCTTTTCTACTGTTGCCCCAGTCTTGATCTATCAGAATGTTTTTTTAACCTAAAAACATTGTAATTCGACACCTGATGACATCATCATGATGTCACTGCAGTTGTTTCAACTACTAATAAATATCTACAGTGTAATTGTGTGTGAAGTTTAAAGTTTATGTGAGCTTAGGAAGTGTTTTTTTGTTAGCGAACAATCGATGCAGAGATGAACAAGAACCTTGTTTTTTACATAACAAAAACAAGCCTAGGTGTTCGGCATGACATTCGAAATACATGTACAATATGGATGTAACACATCCCAGCTTGACTAAGCAATTTGATGATCTGTATTATAGATATGGTAAAATTGGTTGAACTGTTTTTAACCTGCCGCTAGAGGGCGCCCTTGAATTTTTATAACGTTATCAGTCTTTGTTCCTTGTCAGACTACAACTCAGTTGAAATCAACTCCATAAAAGGCCTGTGTTGGACCAGATGTTAAGGTCACATTGGTATCATCTCTTTGCAAAAGTTTGAGCAGGCTCAATGACCTACAACTTGATGTAAAAAGTTTGACTAAATTATGAGGGATTCTTTAGATATGAAGTCAAGGTCAAATGAGTTCACACTCTGTGAAGCGTTAAGTCATTAAAGGCCTAGCTGATGGCAGATTGTTAAAATCCATTTTGTAGTTTTTGAGTTACAATTTTTTCAAATTTAAACTTTAATTTCATGTCTTCTTTTAGTTAAGATCTAACTATAGCTAAAGTTTAAAGTTTGTGTGAACGTTGGAAGTGCGTTTTATTTACCAGACAATCACGGGGAAAGGAAGAAGAAAAAAAAGTATTAACTAGACTTGAAGTGTTTGTAGAGTTACAAACACTAGGTGTTCGGTTCGGGAAGTGCGTGTTTATAAGCACTGTATACTCAGAATTTTGCGAGTTTTGTAAAAAAAAAGCCAGGTGAATCACTTGGGTGGGATTCGAACCCATGACACCTGCACTGCTAGAGCAGATGTCTTATTACCAGACCACCAAGCTAGTGTGTTGGCAGACAAAAGTGCTGACAATTTAAAATGGCGACATCAAAATGGCGCCCGTGATATGACGCCATCAAAATAGTGCCCGCTGGTATATGACATCATCGGGCGTGAAAGCTAAAGACATTTGAGATATTCCTTATCTTAGAAATAATGTTATTGACCCCCCGGCCCCGACACTATCTAAGGAGAATGATTGACATCCATTTCGGTCCAAACAACGTTATTGTAAAACTACTAAAACTTATTCAAATCTACACTTTGTTATATATTTTGCTTTATGCACCGCGCCAAAAACAAACACACAGGATATGTCGCACAGTGTGGGGTTTTATTATTTTTAGAAAGCTGAATATGCATTCTATAGAAACGTAAAAGAAATTGCATTTTTGGATGATCTTATCCTATTTTGGCCCTAAATAATACTTTTTCCATCAACAACCATTTTCATGAACTCATGATTTGAGGATCGGTTGTTTAAAACTTCGTTTGCAATAAAATCATTGATATTCAACGACCGGTCGACAACGCAAATTGAGAAATTGAGAGGGCATGGCCCTCTATCGGCAAAAGTTGTCATTGTTTGAATAGCCTTAATCCAAGGCTGTATATTGTACTAATCTGCAGGCGTGCGGCACACTGTGCTGCAATTCTCTACTCGGCTCGTGAACGTGTACTGCTATGGAGACTAGCTAAGCTCTCCTATGAATATGGTAATTACAACGGCCAGAATGTTGGTTAGCTTGCACTTTGGACCCTGCTGTTGTGGATGCGCCATGCATGGACTACCGGCTAGCGGCCGATGCATGTGTGGTGGATACTCTGCAGTCAGAACCATGTGGTTCTGTGCATCGTGTTTTAACGATGTCACAGTGATTTGGCAGTACATGCTGTTTAAATGTGGGTCATTAAAAATGTGGGCTTTAATGTCCCATTTCGACCCGAAGTTCAGGTCAAATTGATATTGTCTCTGTGCAAAAGTTTAAAAAGGCTCAAAGACCTAAAACCTGATGTAAATATTTTGCCCAAAGTATGAGTAGTTCTTGAGATATGAATTTTTTTAATTTTCCGATTCGAACCGGAAGTCAATCTGTTGGATTCGATTCTCTGACTAAAGGTGAAAGGGTTGTGTGCCAGTACATCTACAAAACCTCAACAATAACAACGATTTTTTCGGGCTGAATGCCCGAACACATACAAAGTAAAAATAAAACCCAACAATAACAGGTATTCGGCTGTAATGCCCAAACACCTAAAAAGGAACAAAAACAAGAGGCGTTCTGGGGGGGGGGGAATGCCCAAACACTTAAAAAAAAAAAACCTAACAGAAAGAAAAAAAAACTTGCCTGAGTTCCCATAAGATTTCATTAGCTCATGACTAGAAATATATGTAGAATGTCTTGGAGAGTAAAATTATTGTACTGCACTTTCCGGCTTGTGTGTGGAAACAATTATCCCAACAAGTTTAGGGTGTTAACAACAATGAGGGCGCTGCAACCTTGGGGCTTAAGAAAGTAGTGTCACATTAGGATAATAAGCATTGGAAGGGAAATAATATTGATTTTATTTTTTATCTGCAGGTTTGCCAAATTCATCACACATAATTAATGGAGAGCTTTCACCAAGTACAGACATAGTTCACCGTGGAGGAATCAGTGAGGTGACATTGGCTGCTCCAGAGCCAGTTGATTTTGTAAGACCTTTCTTTTGTCCACTATCTTTCAGTTTCTATAATTAAAGACATAGTGACAATGACAATGAATTTTATTTCCCTAATCAGCCTCCACTGAGGTAAAAGAGAACTTATAATTTTTTTTTTAAAGTTACAAAATCAATAAATAAATTTAGGATAAAACTCTGAAAAGAACACGGAACAAGACAACACCGATACAATACATTACAGTAAACAACTAGGTACCAGTTACAACAAAAATCCAAGAGAAATTTAAAAACTTTTATTCATGATTTGGGCAAAGAATTTAGCCAGGTTTTAAAGATCTTTATAGATGGAACTGTTTAAAAGATGCGTCACTTTGAGAGTGTTGGGCTTATGTTTATATCGAAAGGCTTGAGGTATTTTGCGGATGTAGATGGACATTCAAACAAGTAATTAAATTCATCCCCTAATTTGTCACAGAATACACACTTGACAATCACTACAAGTGGTCACCACATCGAAATTTACATTTATAAGCTAATACCGAATCCAAGATCTTCTTTAAAATTCTAGAATTTACACAATGGCTGTTTTGATGGAATGTTGGCAGGTCTGCAGTACATGTAAGAGCTTCCGAGTAGGTATGATACCCACAGCTTAAAAAAGTACGACAAGCTTGAAACACAAAACTACAAGCGTTTAAAATGTTTTCACCCCAAAAACTTGTCATTTGATTGGTGGAACACTTGATTGGCATGTCGTGGCCGAGCGGATAAGAGCACTGGACTCTAGCTCTGGTGTTTCTGATCAGTAGAGTGTGGGTTCGAGTCCCGGTCGTGACACTTGTGTACTTTAAGCAAGACACTTAACCATTATTGCTTCGTCCTTCGGATGGGAGGTAAAGCCATTGGCCCCATGTGTTGTTTAACGCATGTAAAAGAACCCAGTACACTTATCGTAAAGAGAAGGGGTCCGCCCCGGTGTTCCTGGTTTGATTGGCAGCATATTGCGCCACAGCAACTCGTAAACCATTACATGGAATAGGTCTCATACTTTAAAATGTAGCTCCGCATACCTCGCAGGAGCGCTTTGATACGCCCCTAGGGATGTGATAAAGCGCCATATAAGAACCAAGTATTATTATTTATTATTATACTGCTACGACACTCCAAAAGTGAATATAGGGAGTCCTTTATGAATAATAATAGCTTTGCAGGGTCATTTCCAAAATAGTTGTTCCACATCTGTTTGTCCAAACAAGGCAAAGTTTTGTCATGGCGGGTAAGGTTTAGTGTTTACACGGAGTCGTCCACAATGTTTAGAAGGTTTTTGAAGATTTTTTAAAATGCGAGTGGATGAGTTTCCATTGGTGCATACATGCTCGCGGTTGTAACCATTAACTGTTTTGGTTGATGTGGCCATTGGTAATCACTGGCTAATAACCGAAACAGTTATGTTTAAAAAAATGCATCCCAGTATTTATGTGTCATTGCTTGTTTCTATGTCAATCCAATGAAACCATTGGGTTTTTAATGCCATGCCAAATACAGGCACCAAAACAGGAGACCTGTGTAGCCAAGGTGAAGTCCTAACATCTGATCACACTTCCAGGCATACGATGGGAGCCTGCCAGATGTATGTTTGACCTTGCATGCCATAATGCTGTGTGTGTTCTGTGTAGACAAACATTCATGTGTTAAGTATCAGTCAGGTAGTTATTTGTCATTGCAATATGTGTATCCAATGAAACCAGTGGGTTTGTATGAGTCCCTGTCTTACCGATAAAGTGATAAATGAAACAGGGCTTTGTTGTTCTGTAAATTGTGTGTGCATGTGTATTGGAAATGCATTTTTGCAAGTTCAGAGGTAAATACATGTATCTTTCTTAGTAGACACCATACAGTGTACCTACTGATTAAAGGTATAATCACCAATATGTGGGTGCAACCGTAAGAGGTAGTGAAAAAACTTATACCCAAATCATGAACCTGTGAAAATGGCAGGATACATACATGTAGCATACATTAATTATGAGTAGAAATAAGGTGACACCAATGTACACATGTATCTTCCAACCAAAAGCCGGACAAACAAAAACTAAAATTTGTGGTTCTGAGGTTTATAGAACCCTGCTTCTGTTTTTTTATATGCTTCTTTCACACCTTGACAATTATACAGGTGGCTTTGCTTTAAGGAGACATACATGTAAGGGCCTTGTCACATGAAGCAATTTTTGCTTGCAACTGTTGCAAGCTTTGCATAAATGCAACTTACAGTGACTGCATTACATGGAACACTTTGGTGCAATTAAATTTGACAAAAACAAAACAAAAACTAGACATATGATTGTTTTGTAATAAACACTGGGGGTTTCACTTGGTTGAGCAAAAAGAGAAATTTATTTATCATATCCAATATTTTGTTTTACTTTACAGGCATGCAACTCTTCCGCGTTTTTAAAAAAAATGATCAGCTTTTGTTTTTCGGGTTTTTTTTGGAGATTTTGTTGGTAAAGCCTTATATATGCTTGGCAACAACAATGTACAACCACAATAATGTGAAATAAGTCTACTACATGCTAAGAATGCACCTAAGAGCATAATAAACCTCAAAATTTTCTAGGGTATCATTGTGGGTCTCATGTCCCTTGGCGTTTTGGCTGCCTAGCTCCGCGCTTGCGTTGTGCCTTTGAAAATTTCCTCTCTTTTTTTTCATCGGGCAGTTGCATGCCTGACTTTAGTTGAAAACCTTGAAGGAATTTTTGGGAAGAAACAACATGGTGTTTGGGAACAAACAACATAAAATTTCACATGAAAACGTGCACTACTAAAAATGGTCTTCTTAGAACAAAAAACATCTTATTTCAAGAAATCTTTTCTGGTGGGACTCCCAGAAAACTTATTAAAATTATTTCTAGGAAGTGACACAAGAATGTTTTTCCTGAAATAATTTAGTTTTTGTTAGTGCAAGAATACCGATTTTAGAAATGAAACAATATTAATGGGGATGCCATTAGTGAAGCACCATTATTGTATTGATTATGAAAGAGCGCAAAAAGCATACATGTAAAACACATGTTTACAAAAGGAATGCAATTCATATTAACTTTAAGATTTCTGTACACATTGTACTTTGTTGTAGTATTCAACAGGATTTCAAAGTTGGATTCTCATGAATATCGGGATTGACTAGAATCAAACAGTGTTGATAGTTTTTGTATTCTTTTCCCAGCTCCAAAAATAGTCAGAGTCCTGACGTTTTGACCGTAGCAGAGTGTTTCTCTTTTTAGCTTTCGAGAAAGAGTCTGCTAGGGTCACAATGTCAGGCCACTAACTATTTTTTGCATTTATGCCATAAGTCCTTATGGTTGGTAAGCAGTTTGCAACAGGCTGTTCTTTTGGGGCATGTCTGCGGGGCCTCGGAAGTATTTTGCGTGGCCCACGGTAATTTTTGCGGGGATCCCCGCACACTCGCGGGTATTTTGCGGGGGTCCCCAGCACAGACTCGTTAAGTCCTGCGAGTTACCCGCGGGGCTTTGGAATTACTTGTGGCCGGTACTGTACATGATAGCTGCACCATATGAAAGCTCTTGAAGTATTAAACAAATCTTACACACAGTGTGACCGCATTTGACCTTTACTTCCGGTCGAAACCGGAAGTTGAATTTTAAAAAAATAACTAGACATGTAGTGTTTGTACATTTACAAACACAAGGTGTTCGGATTGAGTGAATAGCAGGCAAAGTTAAATAATACAGAGATTTGCAAATATGGACAGAAAACCCGTTTCAAATATGGCCTTATATGATCTTATCTTATTTTAACTTCTGGCTTGGACAGGAAGTCAGGTCAAACCATGTCGCTAACAAATAAAAATAACTTACACATCAAACTTTCACAGGCGATGCAGAGATTTAAATCATAACAGCTGTGGTTCTCAAGATATGCATTTAATAAGATTTGGTAAAACTTCACCTTTAGGGTGATGTCATGTTACGATTGATGACGTAATTTTTAAGGAAAATAAAATTTGTAACATCTCAGTTTGAGTACATCCAAAAGTTCAGCTCAATTGAGTATGTTATTATGTAGATGAAGCCTTGAAAATTTACATTGTAGGTGAGGTCATATAAAACCAGATGAGGTCACCGTGATAGTACCTAAAATGTTGGAATATCTAGTGAAAATGTTTTTTGAACTGTTTTTAACCTGCCACCAGAGGGCGCTCTTGTATTTTAATAGCGCCATCAATCTTTTTAATTTTTAATCAGACCTTTTTCAGACAACAAAATCATTGAAAACAACTCCAGAGAAGTGGCAAATTTTTAACTACAAGGCACTTCTGGTTGCAACCGGAAGTACAGGTCACGTAATGTCACGCATACAATTAAAATCGAAGACCTATACTACACAATGTACCGTCGTATAATCCCGCAATAAGCAACCCAAGGGCTTGTTTCCTTTATTTTCCACGAAATTTTGAAGATTAAAATATTTAATGACGTAGATTTCCGAGGCGGCATCAGCTGTTCAGAGCGAGCGAATAATAAAGTCACAGAGCGGGATAAAAGCATGAACAGTTATTTGAAAGCCCTATGGCTGTGAAATGTACTGCTTACGTTGCCGTTAGGTGGGACTATATACACACAGGCTTCGTGGACTTTGGACCTTATGAATAATTGAGCGGAACAGACAGCCACAGTGCTTTTCTCTACACACAGGTTAATACTAACGTTGGCTGTAATGCCCGTTTAGGACCAGAAGTTAAGGTCATATTGGTATTATCTCTGTGCAAAAGCTTCGGGGGGATCAAAGACCTACAATCTGATGTAAACATTTTGCTAAAATGATGAGTAGTTATTGAGATATGAATTTTTGAAGTGTTCAACTTCTGGTTTGAACCGGAAGTCAAGGTCAAATGAGGTCGTGTTCTGTGTAGCGTTTTTAGAGTCTTAACAGGCCTATCTGATGATGTCCAGATTGTCAAAATCCATCGTGTAGTTAGGTGTTTGGGCATTACGCCCGGAACACCTCTTATTTTTTAAAACTTTTTTTTCTTTTTCTTTATACTTCTTCTTAGGTTTTCGGACAAAAGTCCGAAGACCTCTTCTTATTGTTCGTTTTTTTTAGGTGTTCGGACAAAAGTCCGAAGACCTCTTCTTATTGTTCGTTTTTTTTATTTATTTATTTTTAAAATTTATTTTTTTACTTCTTCAGCTTCTTCTCGCCGTCGATTGTCCGCTAACAAAG
>CM021538.1:11388724-11404113 GCA_010994315.2 Pisaster ochraceus | reverse complement strand
AAAAAAAAAAAAAAAAAAAACCCAAAACAACTTTAACGAAAACAAGAGATGTTTCGCTGCGCTGCGCTGCGAAACATCTAAATATGTTTTTGTGTAATGGCAGCAGCTAATTTGCATATCTTATTTTCATTTAAGTTGACTTTTGGTGCTCGGGGGACATCTCTAAAACAAATGGAAGTAAAAACAATTTTTTGGCCATTAGTGACGGGTTGAGCCATAAAATAGGCTAGATTGACTGGACTACAGCTTCAACATTGCTTCAGAAAACAAACCAGGTCAAGCTAATGGAAACAGTTTGGTGTGATGAACACAACCGCAAACCAGACCAGGAAGCCAACAGACCTAACCATGACTGATACTACTTTATTGCAATGATGTATAAATTTGAAACTTGTATAAAATGTTTCCACTGACATGCATATTCGTATGAATATATAAAATAATATAACTCATAAGTATAACATCCGTTTCAGTTGAACGAGCTTAAACAATGAAAAGTTTGAGTGGCCATCTCAATGATTTATCCCCACCCCTAACATTAGTTGATCAAATGATTAGTTTTTCTATTAGTCTTTTTTTTTCTATTGGGCGATCGGCACCTCGTCATGGAAGCATCGCTGTCCTAGGTTACTTGTCATTTTTCTTTGAAGTCCAATAGAATCTCCCTGCGAGATTTGGAAATAAAATGAAAGTAATAAAAGAGAACTTACTTGTTTGAA
The DNA here is from genome assembly GCA_010994315.2 of Pisaster ochraceus. Classification (NCBI taxonomy): domain Eukaryota; kingdom Metazoa; phylum Echinodermata; class Asteroidea; order Forcipulatida; family Asteriidae; genus Pisaster; species Pisaster ochraceus. The sequence goes on along the minus strand of CM021538.1, from coordinate 11,403,394 downwards.
ATGTAATCCTGATTTTATGAGAAAGGGCGAGTGAGAGGTTACATGTCCATCTTTCCCTCTGTTTTCATTTACCTTTGGGGTATGGGTACTTCATTAGACTTCATATCTCAGTTAATCACACGTAATCTCCTTTCTTATAAAATCAGGATTAAATTTCAAACAGGTTAGTTATCATTTAGTCCTTTAATTTTTATACAGAATTTGATATTTAATATGTATTAAATAGTTGTCTTTTCTTTTTCTCCATGGAAACTTCTCTGTGTCCAGGTTTACAAACACTTCATTTCTAGTCTGTTTATTTGTTTTATACAGCTATCGAGAAATATGGGAGATCAATAAGGATGCCTTCATCCGCAGATACCAGAGACTCAATCCACCTGTTGCATCATTTGATGCAGACATTGCAAGGTGCATTTCATTTATTACCTTACATTTATTTACCTAACATTTTTTGAAGACATACATTTTTTCAAATACCCATTATTAAATATTGGTATAATTTATAAAGAGAAAATTCAGTGTGCAAAATGGACTACAATCCTCACTTTTATTGGTACTCTTGCAGACTGTCATTCTATTAATTTATTACAGCTGTATCTCCTGGGTGCAGAGAGCAGTGACCATCAGCCCAGGATGCCTCAGTCAGCACTGTTTTCATTTACTAAGGAGTTATTAGTTAAGTTGGACACCACTCAAATGTACATTTATCAACTCAGTAATCTTCTGCAATACTTTTCACTGAACTATAGATACACAGAAGTTGCCAACAATGTATCGAAAGAGGAGACTGTGCTCAACATACAGTTTGTTCTTCTTGACTGTTCACCACTTAAAACAGCTCTACTAGGACACTGCCATGAATGGGAAAATAAGTTCACAACATTGCTGCGCGAGATGGCGAGCCAACAGTTGAAGGATCTTCATTGCTTCTTATGTGACAACAGGGAGAAGTAATTAATGCTATAGGCATTTAGTCACACTACTGTATGCATAAAACTACTCACCATTACATAATCCTTTTCTCACTGTTAAAATTGACATTAATTTGTTCTTACTCTTTGTACCACAAATTGTGTAAATCCTTGTTTTGCTTGGGTTTGTTTCCCCGAATTGTGTTATTTGTTTAAATGTTGATTGGGCATGTTGGGGATGTTTTATTTTGTTTGTTTGTTCTCCCTTTTTTTTTTTTGGGGGGGAGCTTGTGTTTTCCATCCAAAAGCAGATGTCAGGAGATATTGACTTCAATGATATGTCTGTGGAGTTTCAAAAATATCAAAATGATTAGGTTGACTTGTACACTCTATTTGTATCTTGGCAATGTTTTTCCATACCTGCTTAACCCTATCACAAAACATGAATAATTATATATGCATGTACATGTATGTGTATTTTCAATTATCAAATCTAAAATCACGATGCATCTTTTCTTTTTTGAAAACTTTATTTAAAGACAATGTCATTGTGATCTGTTGATGTGCAAAAAGATAATAATGTAAATGTGTCAGGCTGATTAAATTGATTGAGAAGTCTGAGACATTCTCATTTGGGCCATGTCACACGAGGAAATTTACAGGCAACCAGCTCCAGGCATTCTCCAATAAGAAAATCATTCACATTTCAGTTTTCTCATTATTTTTCTGAAGATAGTGAGTTAATAGCTAGAAGAATGTCTCTTGTGCTGCCGAAGTATTCGTTGTGTGTATGATGCAGTTTTTTGCCACCAAGTTGCATGAAAAATTGCCTTGTGTGACATGACCTTTATACTCAAACTAATCTTCTTATGTAATTTTTGTTATTTGCTTTTTTCATGGAATACAGGTTGAGTAAGCCGCCTCAAACACTTGATGAGCTTGGTGATAGTTTGTTGTTATTGGAACAGCTACAAACTGATTTAAGTAAGATTGAAGCTCGCTTCCCTCCTTTACATGAACAGTTTGCTATTCTCGAGAAATATGATGTTGCCATACCTGATGAGGTAAATATGACTGGTAATCACCTAATCCCTGCACCCCATCCCACCCCCCCCCCCAAAAGTAAATAAACAAAATAAAGCAAGCAATAAAATATGAGAAAAGAAAAGAGATCAGTAATTGTGTTTTTGTATTGCAGGTTTTCTGAGGGGAAAAATTGGACTTGGAAACTAGAAGAAAGTTATAAATTTGTTTTTTGCTGAGGGATTAGGAAACTTACTAATCTGCTGGTGCCATGGATGAATCAACATGTCCAGCATAACTAGCATGTTAAACAGTGTCTGAATTTCTACAAGTAAAGCATAACAAATTGTAGATAACAGATAATCTTTGAATTGGGAAATACTCGGGGCAGCTTATCAATCTCTTGTAAACCTTGTTTTTTAAACAAAGTGATGAAGATTTGGAATTTGGATTACACAAGAATCCCCAGTGAAGGGAGATTTTAGCATGAATTCCAAAACCACTTTCTAGTGGGAAAATGAAATGTAACACTGTGAGTGTAAGTGCATGCACACTGCATGCTGCACAATTAAAAAACAAGTCACGTTATAATGTCATCAGCTGTTGACCTCGTACCACAAAGAATGATCCTGGTGTGTTATCTCGTCAACTGGCCACACCAGATTGATATTTTAAAAGCTTATTTACCAGTCCCTCAAAACCGTATTCATAAACTTTGCAACACTATTTTGCATTTTCTGGCATAAATAATAATTTGTTTTGGCACTGTCATAATAGGTGCGCCATATGTTAGATGACTTGGACAATGAGTGGATTACCTTCCAACAATGCTTACTCGACAGTGATGTTATGTTGAAGAAACATAAAGAGAAATTTAAGACAGGACTCATCCATTCCTCAGAAGAATTCAAGAAATCCATTGCTAACTTGCTTGATGACTTCAGTAGTAATGGTAAGGATTATTATGAAAGGTCTTTCAAGTTTAAGAGCTGTTCAGTCTTGAGAATGTTCTTTTAGTTGCTAATTCGTTTTGAACCCTATCAGGAATGGGGTGGGGTGGGGGAGAATCTAGGGTCATATCGTACAAAAATAGTTATCAGTGGTACATGCCAACGTTTGTTCCTTTTCAACAAAATTTCCTCTTGTTTCGTATTTTTTCTAAAAAGAGTCTGTGATGTGTCACTTGATAATGTTAAATGCACTGTGGAGATTCAAAACGGCCACCATACCCGAAGCCATCTTGGATTTTATGTTTTCAGATGTTCAAACTAAATCCAGTTTTGTTATCAATGGAATATTTTTCAATATGCTAATTTTTAACTTACTATATTAATGTGTTTCTTTGTAAGACGGCTGTATTGGTTATGATACTAGTTCTCAAAAGTTAGCCGTGTAAAACAGATCAAGCAGAACCATATCTCAATCCAGGAGATTTATTATTCAAAATCTTACAGCTTGATTTCCATGATATGTATCTTTCTGTAGGACCTTTTAATAGTGCTCTTGGTTGTGATGAAGCTCTCCAGCAGGTCTCACACATCAGAGATCAGGTCAATAGTTTGAAAGAACAAGAGGCTACACTGCGTAAAGGTCTTGGTATCTTCAAAATTGATCAACCCCCTTCAAAGGAAATACAACAAATTGATAAGGTAACTGGATGAAATTATTTTGTTTTATTGCATTCAACCTTATTCTTAAAAGTGAATGTAAAGAGCAATTCAATGCTTTTTGACAACTTTTGTGGAAAGTCAAGTTTATCTGTTTGTCTTTGTTTTTTAAACTCATTACATCATGAGGATTCCCAAATTTAATGGGCCCTTTCTTTTGATAAATAGAAATACTGTATGTACTTGGTGTTCCACTTCATGCTTTGCATTATTTTGGTTTTTATGTTACATTTTCTGGGTCAACGCCTACGGGTGGTATGTGCGTGCATGCGCCACTCAGTCCTTGGCAAAAAAACCTCCACAAAAACAGTGCGCACAAGGAAAACGGTTGAAAGTTCCCCGCACAACAAGCACATTGTTAGGGGCCATTTATTCGCTAGTTCACAGAGTCTGTCTTTATGTCACACGTTAATTTACCCCCACCAGAACCAGTCTTTGACCAATCAGAGTTCTTAAACTCTCCGAGGTATTATTTGTTGTTCATAATGAATGCAAATACACAGGCCCCATGTTTATCATTCTAGAAATAAATCCTAAATTTTTCATTTCACTGATAAAATTTTGTTTACCTCCCATATAAGATAAAAATCAATCCTTTCAACAACAACAAAAGACAAGTTAAAAAAAAACTGTTCAAATGCAATTATATTTATATTGACAAAATGGAGAATTGTTTGTTACTACCAAATTTTTTGTTAACTAAAATCGTTTTTATTGTTTAGAACCAAAGTGAAAAAAATTACTTCAATTCCCCCCCCCCCCCGATTTATGAAGAATTGTTCTAAAACTGCATGATGACATCAAATTCAAAAGCTTATTTAGTAATGAGGAAGACTGTCAAAATTTGTAAGTTTCTTAAAGCTTTTCCGGCCCAAACATAGAAACAGCAGCAGCTGTTTCTATATGCTAAAGGTTTGCACGTAACCCCAAAACACTTTCAAACAACAAGATTGCTCTCGTGCCAACACATAACAACACATCATGCACCCACACATGCTGCTGTATCACTCTTCTCTCAGGTCAATAGTAAATAATTTTTTTAAATATTATTTATTTGTTTAATTATGTTAACGCCATGCACTTTTTGAAGAACAGTAATGGGGTTGCATCATCTCACTTTTTAAATTCTTACTCTTAACAGTATTTTAAAGTGTTATAAGCAGGATGACATTGCTTCTAAAAAAAATTTGCCTGTTAAAGAGCAGGATCATCTGCTGGTGCAATTGGTTTGAATCGATAGGGTTCAGCCCCTCGGACTACAAATGTTGGACCAACTGCACAATAAAGACATCCATTGTGTTTCTCCCCCCATACCTACTCTTGTCCTGAATTATCACCTGTCTCATTTGAACAGTTGGAAGAATCGATAACAAGTACTAAATCTTCACACACGACACTATTTTACAAGTTTTGAACTTAGCCGGTAGGCTTAAAACTTGTGCAGGTTTAAACTTAAACCCCTGCAAGCAGTGATGTATACACAGCAAGCTGTTGCTGTACAATGCATCAGAGAATTTCACATGAAACTTGAAAATTGTAAAAACAAATTTGATATCTTATACCTCCTTTTATTGGAAAATGAAAGCTACTTCAAGTTGAATACAGGCTTGAGTCCCTGTTTATGATGTCTTACTATTCTCATAGGATTTAACACATTTTTGTAAGGAGATTATTTCCTACTTTACATTGTATTGTCCCACCAGGACAAATCATACCATGTTGTAGTTTATGACTTATGACGTAGCAGTTCATGACGAAACAGATGTCGTCATCAGGTGTGAACTTACAGCAAATAAAAAGATATTTAAACAAATTTATGATCTTTTGAGCTGCATGACATAATTTTTTGTCTATACTTTTTGAGGCTTTGCATGGTGAGTAGTATCCCGAAGTAGTCTCCTGATTTCCAAAATCTACTCCGCAGCAGTAGAATAGAAAAGCAAGACCTAGTTCTCTAAGAACAAATCTACTTAGCTAGTACATGTAGATATACACATGGTGTTACTGCAAACTGAATATACATAATTTTTTGTCGTTGCACTCTTTTTAGCTCATTACCAATGTCACCTTTCTACTCATACATGATCCAAATTCATACATGATGAAAAATAATGAGTGTGTAAACTCATTGCATCTACAGCAAAATTATTCAGGATATTCATATGGTTTCTGTGTACCAAATTGTCAGTGAAATCTATGTTTTTTTGAAAATTTGCTTGTTTTTGTCATTATATATTATAGCGCCCTCTAACGAGAGGTCCCCTATTCCAAAACTAAGTTTGACGTTTTCATGACAGGATAATTGATACAAGGAACGTTTATACCCCAAAACCCCTAAATTTGTTTTGTAACGAATACTCATGGCTAGTTTAATTATTATAACAAAAGCTGAAACAAAATTTTAATCTGATGTCTTAAAGTTTCACATGCCAGTTACCTTGAAACAACGGAAAAGTTTCTTTTGGTTAAACTAATAACTAATTTGTTTATGTATTAATTGATCTTATCAAGTTTTATATTCAAGTATTGATTATTTTGATATTACCCTATTTAGGATTTGGATCATTTGGAAAATGTGTGGCAGTTAACTAAGGAGTGGGAAGGACTTTGGAATACATGGAAAGTAGGACGTTTTCATGAACTGGTAACAACAGAGATGGAAATGACAGCTGGCCAATTGTACAAAAAGCTGAATAAACTAAACAGGGAGTTGAAGGTACAAATAAATTGGTTATTTTTATGCTTTGTACTCTACCATTGTTCACATGTGGATTAATTAAAGATGTATAGTTTATAGGTGTGCATTAGCTTAATAAACAATGTTTTGAGCGACTGAGTTTTTGAAAACAACATTTTCCAGCCAAAGGACGGGAAGCCCTCCAAACACGGGTTCACAGTTGGGTTAAGTACTTTTTGTATCAGTGCCAAAAGTCCTGAACTGAGATTGAACTGGAGATTTTTTAGATCCCTCAGCTTACATTCAATGATATTGACAAATAAATAAAAATAACTAAATAAATATGTTTTAAATACATTTTGTTATAAGAAAACAAAATGAGAAAATGGAACAGCTGTTGCAAACTGCTTACCAACCAAAAGGATATATGGTGTTTAAATTCTGAAAGAAGTCAATGGCCTGACATTTCGATCATAGCAGAGTCTTTCCCCTCGGACCTTACAAAGACCAAGGACACTTCAAACTCAAGTTAGCATTTTTTCCTTCTTGAAGCCTTTGAGAATGAATCTGTTAGGTTTGAATGGTCAGACCATTCCTTTTTTGCAGAAAACTAAAGGTAATTGTTGTAGTAAGATACTAGATGCATTGAGATAAAGAATAATATTTATTGGTTTAACCCTACTTTAAAGAACCTTACACTTTCTGAGTCCTGTTGTCTATTGTGGTATATTAGGAAAGGAACTGGGAGATTGTGGAAACTTCTCGTTCCAGAGTAGACCAGTTTCGTCGCACCATGCCCCTCATTGTGGACCTTCATAATCATGCTATGCGGGACCGACACTGGCAACAACTACAAGAAGAGATACAGAAGACATTTGATTACAAGGCTGATGATTTCACACTTGAAAAGATAATAGATTTGGGTTTTGATCAGTATGCTGAAAAAGTAAGTTGCGTGTTGGTATATCTTTATTGTAAAGCCTGTACAAATTGTTTGAGAGTACAAAAATCATAATTGATGTTTAAGTTTTGTTATAACTGCTGTGTTATAAATTTCTGAACCAACAAAGACAATTGAGCGCTCTTGTTTTCTTAAATATATAACAAATAACAAAGAAGAAGAAAAGCTGTTTTGATCCCTGCATTATTTATTTTTAGTAAATTTTATTGTATAAATTCAAGGTGTCGGAGACATCTGCAGCAGCCAGCAAGGAGTTGGCCATTGAGCAGGCTATCTCTGGGATTAAAGAAACATGGGATGAAGCAACTCTTGACGTTGGACCTTACAAAGACCGAGGACACTTTAAACTCAAGTGAGCATTTTTACCGTTCTATTTTCTCCGGACAAAATTGTCTTGTTTATGTACTGCCATTTAAGACCAAGTACAAAACAATTGATGAAAAACACTGCAAGCTTTTTTAGTTGTAATCAATAGGTACTCTAAATCCTGTTTAGGTATTTCATAAAACTATTCACTTTTCTGCATAACCTTGTACAAAAAGGTGTTAGTGGATACTAGAATACAAGTTCGTACATTTTGTTTATTCTTGTAGTTTTATTCTCAAATCAAATGACCAAGATTTACTCGGATGTTCTAAAACAAATATTGTGGGGAGAACATTTTTATTTGTTGAAAGATGGAATGTTCCAACTCATAACAGTATTCTCACAATTGCACTTATAAACATCCATAGTATTTTTATGGTTTTTGTTAAGTAGTTCAATACGAAGTTTTTGTGTAAGGAAAACATTGTTGTTGATACATTCTTTCCTTTTCTTTAAGATCAACTGATGATATTTTCCAGCTGTTGGAAGATAATCAAGTCACATTGGCTACCATGAAGGCATCTCGCTATGTGAAAGCATTTGAAAAAGATGTAGACTTCTGGGAAAGAACATTGTCACATATTCTTGAAGTCATTGAAATGACATTGACAGTACAAAGGCAATGGATGTATCTGGAGGTAAAGATGTTACAAGTGTTTACGGTTATAGATGTGCTTTGAAAATACTGCCAATGAGAGAAGGTGTTTTTTTTTTTTTACTGATTTTTTTTTGGTTCAATTCTTCCAAACTTTCAGCCTGCTGGGTTCACAAACTTTACTGTTTTTAAAAGAAAGAATGAAAAATAATGTCGTTTCGAAGCATCAATTATACATACTCTGTATTTACTGAAGGCGTGCATGTGTTGAACAAATATAGCAACAATTAAGAGAACACACTTTTGTGAATAATATTTGCATATATTTTTTGGTAAATCATTAAACACTTGAATTCAAGCAGTTTCAATATCTCACCTTCTGACCCATTTTCTCTAAACTACAAAAGGAGTGAATTTAAGGAAGCAGAGATTCTGTTGAAGTTGTATCAAGCCCTGCAAAGTTACAATTTGTTAGAATTTTTTGTAATTCCAATACATGGACCAGTCTCTTAATTTTACATTAATTGAAACGTTGTGTTTGCATTTGTATACAAACTTGTTTGTGCTTTGCAGAGCCAACACACTGTAATGTGCATTTGTAGAAATGGCTTTGGTGCTTTTATAACATTTAAAAAACAATAATTTAAGAACAAGAGGAAAAATCCTGCAAAAATAAAAACTTTTCAGACTGTTTACATTAAGATTTACTATCTGGTCCTTTGTAATTGAAGATCAACTTACAAGCTGTTGATGTAGAAGCACTGTGAGTAGGTTTTTGATCAGCTCAAGCTGGAAGCTCTCAGTCTGACATAGTTTATCTAAGTCGCTATGAGCAACAATAGATCTCATGTGCCCACTTAAAATTCACTTACACCTAACTGTATGTGTAGAAGATGCATTTCAGTATTTACATCAGTCAATAACACCTCTTACATTGTGGTTGTCACTCAGTAATCTTCATGAGAGCGTAATGTTTTCACCGGCCACTTATTCAACAACTGAAACAATGGATGATTCTGAGGCAGTCTTGGCAAACATGACTTTATTAATAATAATAGAAGAAAAATAGTTATACAAATTATTTGGATATTTCAAGGATAAGGTTGCATGTTTTTCTGTATGTTTGATGTTCTCAGAACATTTTTCTTGGCGAGGATATCAGAAAGCAGTTGCCCAGGGAATCGGCAGAGTTTGATGCTGTAAATAGCAACTGGAAGGTTATTATGGTACGACTCAACAAAGACAACAATGCACTTAGAGGAACTCATCATCAAGGTTAATATCAATTTCTTTGTCATTTTTTCTAAAATAAGAGCATCACATGCGCTACAACATAAAAGCTCTGGGTTTGTTCATTGACAGGTCTTATGTCTGAAAATGAATAAATAAAAGCAATTAATTGATATAGAAAGTGATTTAACTTGTCTTCGATAGCCGTGGCTCTGTTGTTATGATGAAGTAGAACATGAAAATAACTTGTATTATGGTAACAAAGTGTAAATCTTAGTTGAATTTTCAAATAATCTGAAAAATCAGAAAAGTCCAACAACCTCATTTAAAAAGAATGAGTATTACAGGTTTCATGTGTTTGCTGAGTAGCTAATATGTGAAGTTTTAAATTTATTTCAAAGACGACTGGACTCATCCTCAAGTCTTTGTAAAACTTACTTTAATCCTATAGCTGCTTGAACAGAAAAATACTTTTTTATTTACAGTAAATACCAAAGTGTACTTATACTAAGAATTGTTATTGAATTTTAAGCTTGTGCATGGCTTACTCTATTAAGTTTGATGAAAATTCTGAGTAAACTTTGATCTAGTGGTAGCAGATATTATGTTTTGTTAGCATGATATACTATAACACTATTTGTAAAGTGCTTTTTCAAGTCAACAAAGCAGTGACATGAAAAAAAATCCCAATCTAGCAACAATAGGGCAAATCTCTTCTCGTTCAGCCCCCAATCACACACGTGTGTAAACACCTGTAATCAGGAACCTTCCCTCTCCAACATTTCCAATTCAATTTTCCAATTGGAACCAACTGGAGTTTTTCCAATGTTGTGTGTTGGCACAAAACCAATTGGACCCAGTTGGACACGATTGGACTCGGTTGGATTCAGTTTGATTTTTTCCCCAACTAGACCCTATTGGATATTTTCGAATACACCCCCAAATTAAGTACCATTGAGCAAAAAAAAGTAGTTTACACCCATTGAGCTGACAGTTTAAAAACGTATGGGAATATAGTGTATCCCAGCCACTCGAGGGATTTACACAAGTGCAGTTAACTAATTCTTAACCAAATCCAGTTGGTGACATTATAATAATATGAAGATAGTTTTTCCAGTTTACCCTGTTGGGAAATAAATTTTCCAATTGGAAAAATATTAAATTTCCAATTGGTAGAAACAAATTACAACTCATTCCAATTCAACTAAATCAAGCCAAGTGACTCCAATCGGATTTCCAATTGGACTGAGTTGGTCTAAGATTTTATTCCAATTGGAATTCAGTATTCAAATATAAACAAACTCACACCAACTCAATCCAATTCTTTCCAACTTGATACCCAATTGGAATGAAATGGACATTTTGGAAATGGCCTATTGTCCCTCTTTTGTTTGTTACCTTTTGGCAACAGCTCCCATTGCTTTTGTACACAATTTCCAACTGGGGACCTTTACCCAACCGGGGACCATATTGTTCTCTTTTGTTATAGGTCCCTGTTTTGAATGTGTCTACAAACTCGCACACCCCAAAAGACAAGCTATCCTTACTCTGCCAGAATCAGGGAAGGATCTTCCATCTAAGGACTGACCACAATTACTGGTGCTTAATTAAGGAAGGTGGTTGGATTGGCATTGTCTTACCTTCATCTTTAAATAAATTGTTTATGGCGGTATTGCATTTTACCACCAAGTACATGCTTCTTTAAAGTGTATATTTAAATAAAATGTTGTTTCAATATTCAAAATTTATCTTTTATTGTTTTTTCAGGATTACTGGAAACTCTTAATGAGATGAACAACAAACTGGAAGAGATCCAAAAATCACTTGACATGTACCTTGAGACTAAAAGACAAATCTTCCCTCGTTTCTACTTTCTTTCTAATGATGATCTGTTGGAGATCCTTGGTCAGTCCAAAAACCCTGAAGCTGTACAACCTCATCTCAAGAAGTGCTTTGATAACATCAAAACACTCAAGATGCACAAAATGGGAATTACTCAGAAGTTTGAAGCACAGGGAATGTACTCTGCAGATGGTGAATACGTGGACTTTGGACACCCAGTTCTTCTGGAAGGACCAGTGGAGGTTTATAGAGTTTAATTTTTTAAAATGGGGAATACATGCTGTATACATGATAATAATAAAAGACCATAACCCATTTTTCATTACCTAAATAGAAAAGTATTTACTCTCAGTATCTACTCTTTGCTGAATAGAATTTAAAAATTTTGAGTTTGTGTTAGTTTGGATTGCCACCAAAAGAGTGACATTACACTTTGGGAGAAACTTGGACTTCATTGACAAGATTTCCTTAGTAATGACTTGAGCATTCTTTTGTCCCCATGTTGAGGACATGAATTGGTTGAGTAAATTATTCTAAAAAGAAAAGGAAACAGTAAGATTGTTCTATTATGCCTGCATACTTTCTCTCAAGTGTGTACCTGTCTTTTCATATGTTATCCACATATATGTGGATACAATTATGGTTACAACTGAAGTCTGAATGTGCTTGCCCTTACCTGGCAAATCACAGCCTTTTCTGGAGTTGCTTTTTATGTAAAACTGCTTGTTACAAATTGCTTTTCTTTAATAAGGTATTTATCAATGGTAATGTATGTATTAATAGGATTGATTAATGGAAATGATTAATAGGAATACCTGTGTGAGAAGCAGTTCTTCACTTCCCCAAAATGACAAAATTTAGATGTGGTTGTTGCAGTAAGTTTTCCCAAAAGCAGGTCACTGTTTGGCATTGGAGAATGTTTAACACTGTTATTTCCTAAATCAAATGCATTTTATATTTTTGATTGTGATATCAGTGACTTCTTTTTTATATTGAGTTGTCCTATGTATAGAAAATGATGGATGTCTTTTGCTTTTAGGCATGGCTGTGTGACATTGAACGTACAATGCGCTGGACTCTGAAAGATATTCTCAAACAGTGTAAAGTAGCACTAAAGAAATCTCTCAGCAAGCGTGACAAATGGGCCAAGGATTGGCCCGGGCAGATGTTGATCACATCAAGCCAGATGCAGTGGACAGCAGATGTCACTAAGGCACTGTTTACTACAAAAGAAAGAGGGGATAAAAAGGCGTTGAAAAGTATGAAGAAGAAACAGGTAACATTTTGAATCTGATTGAAAGTGAAGAAAAGCATTACAGTGTGGCTGATTCAAGGTTTTTAATATCACATGGACTGGTCTAAAAAAATAGTCATGAAAAGATTTTTTTTCTAACTGCTGTGAGTTAAAAACAAGGTTAATGAAATCATTTCAGTTATTATCTCAAACACTACAGATAAGGCAATCATTGCTATCATGAAACTTGTTTGTACTGAACATACATTTTTAATCCGCCAACATAAACGTTTTCCAGGAAAAGATTACTGAGATTATTTCATAAGATGCCCGAATCTTGACTTAACAAACTTATTATTGAAAATATTTGCTTGAAGTGGTTTTTGATCTTTTAAATTAAATTAAATGAGTGTTACAACTTTTGTTAAAAGTAAATGAATTTATGCTAATTACAACATTATAACAATCTTCTCAATTCTTCCTTTAAAATTTAAGTGTAAAATTTAGTCAGTATGCCACCTACACTAAACATATAATGTGGGGAATGAAGACCGAGACAATACCAGTGGTCATCGGAGCTTTAGGACTTCTGAAGAAGGGACTGGATAAATTCATCGACCGTATCCCAGGCAACATTAGCATCAACCTAGTCCAGAAGATAGCACTCCTTGGAACAGCCCACATATTACGTAGAATACTGTCCATTAAATAACATGCCCCCTTCAGCGCCTCAGATCCATAGTCCGGATCCAGCTCTATAGGATGTATATTAGATTGCATAAAGGAAACATTTCATCATAATAATAATAAAAAACAAGACATTTCCTAAGTGAATTCAAACATTGACAAAGTAGCAAGAGCTGTTTTTCCTTGGACTGCATTGCCCAAGAATTTGTTTTATTTTCTAGCTCTAAAAAGCTATGTACACAAAGGATAGATGACAACAATAATGATAGTAATAAGATATACCACAACATTGATGGTGCATTATGCTCGGTTAAACTAGACTTTAGTGCAACAATTACAATTAATGAATTGCATTCAATGATTGTTAGTGTTTAGTAATGCTATTGACCAAAGAGGACCTCAGAGTGAAACTAGATTAGAGGATGTAGGATGTAGGAGAATACAACCACATGTTTATATGTCAGCATTACAAGGGCAAACAAAATTGAAATTATTGTAACTAAAGTTAAAAAGTAAATTTTGATATTTGTTCCTAATTTCAGATATCAATGCTCAATAAGTTTTCTGAGATGGTTCGTGGTAATCTAACTAAGATGATGAGAGCAAAAGTTGTTGCTCTAGTAACTATTGAAGTACATGCACGTGATGTGATTGAGAAGTTGACCAAGAGTGGTGTGAATGATGTAACAGCCTTTGAATGGTTAAGCCAACTCAGAGTTTACTGGGATAAAGAGATAGAGGATTGTGTTGTACGTCAGACTAATACCCAGTTCCAGTATGGATATGAGTACCTTGGTAACTCTGGGCGGTTAGTTATAACTCCACTCACTGACAGGTATGTTATTGACAAAGTTTTTCAAATTTCTACCTCTAATTGATTTTGAATTAATAACTGTCTTTGTTACAAACACACAGGGGTTTAGGCAGGTAGCTGTGCAGCCGTGATAAGCACAACCAAATAAAATAAAGCAAAGCCTATTTTTAGAGGCTTGGCCACCAGTTTTCTTTGCAATCAGTGCTCTCAAAATTAAATAACTCTAATTTGTTTGTTTTTATTGATAATTGTTTAGAAAACGTATTGTGCATGAAAGTGAAACTTAATTTGTTTTGGAAAAAACATGCATCTGGCTCCCAGTTTGCTAGGTTTTGAGAACATGATGCTAGAATTGTTCTCTATGCCATCGGCCTTTGACATTAGTAACTATCTGGGAAGGAGACTTGCCCTGTCTGGTTTTCACCTACATAGATAAATCACACATGCATTGCGTGTTACTTCAATGCAGACTTACTGCGTAGGCTGTGAGAACTGGTTGGCAACCAGACTAATTTCAAGTCTTAACTATAGGTTTCTGATAATATCAACTGCTTGTTCTCTTGATCAAATTGTTTTAAAAATTGCATGTTTAGTTTCTCTTTAATACACTGGTGTACCGTAATTTCGTGCGGATAAGACGCGTCTTATCTGACTTTTTTGACC
>CM021538.1:11352270-11364721 GCA_010994315.2 Pisaster ochraceus | reverse complement strand
CCTTAAGAAGATAAAGTTATTTTATCTCTTATCTAAACAACCCCAGTTGTCAATTTGTTACAGGGTAAAAGCTTTAGATCAAAATTAGAATACACCCAACAATATTTAGTTGTGAAGATTTAATCTGTTTTTCCTATTGTATGAGCAAGTTGTTTAAAATCATTTAAATATATTTGTTTTGGTAATAATTTTGATTTCTATGGTTCTACTACTTCCTGTAAAGTTTAATGTAGTCACTAAATTTAAATCAAATTTTGGGATAACCAAAGACAAATTTTCTAGAACCAGATTTTTGTTACGTTAAAATTGAATATAAAGCTATTCAGTCAGTTTCCCTTGTAGTTATTTTAAGTTTAAGTCTAAAACACTTGATTGGAGGGATTGTTTTGTATTGTCCTGCTGCAAAATATTCACTAGCTATCTTGAATATGTGTTTTTGCTTGGTTATTTGTTCCTTGATTATAGATGTTAATAATATCTGACAAAGTCTTAACAAATGCATATTCTGACATATCTTAGGTTACGCTGTTGTTTGAGACAGAAAACCTTGCTGTAGCCTCACCAGCCACAGTTAGTCGTTGTGGAATGGTATATATGGACTATGCTGATACTGGGTGGCAACCATATGTCACATCTTGGCTGCAAAATAGAACTGATAAGGTTAGAAATTTAATGAATGTCTTTAATGAAATTATTTAAATTTTAGTCAGATTTCGGATAGCAAAAAAATTATTATTTGTGAAGCAAAATACTGCGTTCATTATTTTTTTCAAAGACGAATCTTTTGCAGAGTCTTAATTTTCCTCTGAAATGCAATGTGTACTAAATACAGCAAAAGTAATAGGTAGAACTTCAGTTTTGTTTTGAAGAAGGAACCTGTTGAGAAGCTTTGTTGCGATTTCACAAAGTAAAGAATGTATGCACTGTGACAGTGTGTAGTCATAATTGTGGAATGCTTTGGACATTGTCCACAATGAACCTTTTGATTTAGGTTTAACATTACTTAAACAAACTACATAAATTATACAAAACTACAGAAAAAACCCTGTGACAACCAACAAGTGTATTTCCAATGTGCATGCACACACAATTTGCTGAACAGAAACGAATCACTGTTCTGCAAATGGCCATTTGGCATGCATTGAGTTTCAAATTATAAGTAAGAATTGTTGATGATTTTAGGATGTCTTTTTGAAGAAGTTTTGAAACTAACAATCCAGTTACTTACATCAAATTGTTCCTAATTTAGGGGTAGTTTACAATGGTGTGCTAGGTATGACTTGAAAACCCACATTTCTGAGTTTATGCCTGTGTCTAAGAAATTGTTTCTTTTTTCAAGCAGCAATCACAAGACATACTGCAAAGGCTTTTTGACAAGTATCTTGTAAAAATTCAAGACTTCAAACACCACAACTGTAGTGAACTTGTGCCCATTTCTGAACTTAATGGTGTCACTTCTCTCTGCAAGCTGTTTAGTGCTTTTGGTACTGAGCAAAATGGGGTAAGTAATGGTTTGACAAGTTTTAGTCTATTTTCTTTTTAAAAGAAGACAAAACACATAGCCACAATTTATTATGTTCTGTTTGTCATTGATTTTGTTGCATGTTCTTTGCAGGTTAGATTGAAGATTCAACACTTTAATAATTGCCAAACATTAACAGTTTTTGGGGGCATAAAATTAACACTTAAGAGTTACTCCAGTCATGTAAAAAAGTTACAATTTGTTTTGTAAACCTCTAAAAAATAATGAATGGCAGGTGTTTTATTTTCTCCATAAAACTCAAGGGAAATGAATTAATTGTTTTTTCCCCTGTTTGTTAATAGCACGATACTTTGACAATTCTATACAAAAAAATAAAAACTCAAATTTCTTTCTTTACAGATTCTTAAAGCAGCAAACAAATCAGTGCATAAATATGGCACGTTACTGTGCACATAGCCACAGACAATTATTGACATGTCAATTATGCTTAGAGTATAAAGTATAAAGTATAAAGCCTGTTTCACTGAATAATAAGTCATTAATAATGAATTGAGTCTGTGATAAAAGACAATTAATATCCAGTTTTGTGAAAGCTATCCTAAGTGTAGAGAATATCATTGACATTTTTTGTTTATTTTGGAGTAGACAGTTGCTCCAAATTGTTTCTGATCAATCTTATTAATGCTTGACTGTGCTCTGGTTGGGTTGCAGTACCCTGCATGCACACTTGTAGAGTGCATGCATCCTGGCAACCACTTGATTCTTTGAGACAAATTAATAATAACATTTTCATGACATTGAATAGAGCAAAGATCCAAATAGATAATCTACTGGAAATAGAGCCCTCATAGTGTATTATTTGGATGATAAAGGCAGCAAGCAAGGTCCAAACTGCTGTAATATTTCTCTTTTGTGTGTTTATAGATTATATTTGGAGAAGTTGAGTTGGCTGATTTATATTTGTGTAGTATAAGTGTATACACAAGAGAAGCATCAACTGCATCACCATGTAGAAACTTAATTTATAATACAAAACTGAGCTCTAAATCATACTTTATCAATATAAAGTTCTCAAGTGCAACTGTTTTCACAGTCAAGTTTTTACTCACTTGAATTTTAAAAATTTATTTCTATATATTAATATGCAGGTGAATCCCTTAGATAAGGAAAACTATGAACGCATGATAGAGCTGTGGTTCCTCTTCTGCCTCATATGGTCTGTTTGTTCAGCTGTGGATGAAGATGGACGTAAGAAACTAGACAACTACATTCGTGAAATTGAAGGGACTTTCCCCAACAAAGACACTGTGTATGAATACTATGTGGATCCAAAGAATAAGAACTGGGCCCATTGGGAAGATAAGCTCAGGAGTGGCTGGAGGTACCCTGCTAAGTAAGTATTATTTCACTCTTTTAGTTACTGTTGGTATATTGCTGAGGTGATGTTAGATAAAAAGTGTTTGCTTTGTTTTGAAATGAACTTTCCAGCTGTAGAACTAAGAAGTTCAGAAAATTTGTTTTGTATCTTATTTTGTAGTGCCCCCTTCTATAAGATCATGGTACCTACTGTGGACACGGTGCGCTACAACTTCCTTGTTAGTGCACTGATGAGCTCAGTCCAGCCTGTACTTCTAGTCGGCCCAGTAGGAACTGGTAAAACGTCTATTGCTCAGAGTGTATGCAGTAAGCTAGACACATCCAAGTACAGTGTACTCACAATCAACATGTCTGCACAGACTTCATCTAGCAATGTACAAGAGATCATAGAGAGTAAAGTGGAGAAAAGAACCAAAGGTTTGGCTGCAATAATTGCTCCTTTTTTTAATAACTTAAAGTCTTAGGGTTTGCACATGTACACAACAATATAGCTGATAAAACCATTAGGATTTAATTTAAGAAACCTTTTGTGCTTACTCGTGTCCTGCAGGGAACATTGATTTTCATTGAGCACATCGATAGTGTGGAACAGTTTTGTGCTGGCTGTCTAATACAAAATGTGAAATACTTGGGAAATCTTACTTGCAGTTACATTAGAAAATGATCTCACAAATGTGTTCAAAAGAATAATGTTGTGTTTTTGTCATTTATTAAAAGCCAGTTTTAAAAATTTCACGGCCCATAAAAAAAGAAGAAAAGTATTGTTTCTTGTGCTTCTTGCAAAGCCTATACTGAGCACCCATCAATGTATTTCTGTATATTGTATTGTTCTAGAGTATGCTTGTAAAATAAGACACATATCAAAAATATACTCTCTAACAAACTAATTCACTTGAATGAGTCTGAAATGCGCTGGTCATATTATTTCAGGCCATCAATATTACACTTATTTCCTTGGAATCCAGGAGGCTTGATCTCTCTGTTAAGTTTGGTAAATAGTCTTCTGAACTCATTTTAATTTTATTATGTGCTCCCACTAGAAAAAAAACCCCAACTTAGAGAACTTGAATCTGACTCAGTTTCAAGAATTAATACCCCATTTGTAAAACTGAGCAGTATAAAAAATCAACATTAACCCCACTTGCTGAGATCTTATAAATTCAGTTTTATGATACCTGTCTTTTAAATTTATGCAACACCTTTTTTTACCTGGATTTTAATGGTTTGTTGTATTTAAATCTATTTGTAAGTGTAATGTAAGTGTATTTCAAGTGTATTGTTGAACATATCTACACGTATAACTTACTGTATCTTTTCTAGCATATTAATATAAATGTAAATATAATTGTATTGTATTTGGCCTACCAGCCACTGATAAGATATGTAAGATGTAATTTAATGAACCATGAATAATAATATGGCCAGTGTCTGTACGTAATATTGTCTGTTGGTTTGAGGACTTTCCATTCAAATTTACTGACATCAGGGCCTAATTTAATGGTTCTGTGCCTACACTCACCATTCTCTGCTCAAGTGGTTTGTGCCAAGTTCTTTGCACTGGCCGTGTAAGCAGTTTGCACAAATAATGTTTGGTTGAAGAAAAATGACCTTGACTTGTGCTGCCTCCACTTAATTACTTTGACTCCATACCTCTAATATAAACCCCCCCCCCCAAAAAAAGTGAATTTGAATCATTACTATGGTCATTTTATTTTCCATTGCTCTTTTCCAAGGTGTCTATGTTCCAGTTGGTGGCAAAAAATTATTGACTCTAATGGACGACTTCAACATGCCTGCTAAGGACACATTTGGCTCCCAACCACCATTGGAGCTCATCAAGCTGTGGATTGACTATGGTTTTTGGTATGATCGACTCAAACAAACTACTAAGCACATTAAGGTAACGTTAAGCTAATGACAGTTTATTATTGTCTTGTTATTTATGTTATTTCTGCTGGACTAGTAAACTATACACTATATTTTATCTATCAAGTAATAAACCACTGACTGGGAATTTTTTTTTAAATTTGGGAAGGAGGAAGAAAAATGGACTCTGCCACTTCCCAGGTTGCATCATGAACTAGGGTGTGATTCCTGGCTACACAGCAGTAACAGGTTGAATGGCTTCTGACTGGCACCCCCAAACAAAGATGTTCACAAAATAGGGCTAGATAGCTTAGTTGGTCAAGCACCAGCATGTTAATTTGGAGGTTGCAGGTTCTCGAGTCCCACTCTAGTCTGTTTTTCTTTGTTCAAACTCAATTCATGTTAATTAGTATAGTATTTAACAAAATAATAGTGTAAGTGTGACTACATTTTCTTTTAAAATGTCTTTTATAATTTGTTACAATTGCTGTTCTTTTCTGCATCATTTTCGGGTATTCTAATTTGTTTCTTATTCATCTGATGCATGCATGTATATGAACAACATTTTTGCTCACTTTTCTTTTTCTTTTTTGTGTTTGATTAAATTGTAGATTGTTTGACAGAACCTTGAGAATAAGTAACATTTACACTTGTGTCAGTACATTTTACTCCATGGAAAAAGAATACTGTCGTTAATTATTGTCACCTTGTGCAAAACTTTGTTTGTGAGATTTTTAAGGTAAGGTATGACCATAGAGCAAGATGGTATGACTAGCGCTGTGTAATTTGTATTGTGTAATTCCCCCACTTGCTCAGCCCCTGGCCTATTACCGCCAGCTGGGTTCACACTGAGTGTGCTGAGAGAACAAATATGCTTTATGGACTGTGTGTAAGCTTGAGTGAACAACAATTGTTTTAGAGTTTACTTAAAACTACTAACAGAAGATATGTTATGAATATTTGAAGGAATTTATTCCAAAGAAGAGGGCCTGCATGTGAGAATGATCAACTCCCCCAAGGTATTGTGAGTGATTTAGACAACAAGTAAGGACCAATCTGAAGATCTAAGGTGCCTAGAGGGTTTATACTGAGTCATCAGAGCAGAATGACACATTGGGGCGGAATCTTGTAAGGAATGAAATACAAGCTAGAGCAATTTGAAAACAATTTGATAACGGACAGGAAGCCAATGAAAGAAATTTAGAATTGGAGTAATGTGTTGTCTCTTCCAAGATAATGAAACTATGCATGCTGCACTCTCTGTAGATGTTGTAATACACAAATAATACTGTTTTTGCCAAATTGGGAGCACCTTTTAGTGAGAGAGTTGTATAAATCGCTTTAGAGTGTGCAACAATGGCAGTTTCATCTGTTTATAAGAAGCTTACAGAATAAGAATGTGTCTGATTTTTGTCCTCATGTAGAGGAGGGAGATGTTACGGAACTTTCCTGAGCTCGATTGTGAAGAAGTAACCCAGAAAATTTAGAAAATGCGTAGTGGAGCAGTTCAGAGAAAAAGAGTCATGACATGTAACCCTGTCTTTAACCTCACTGAGTGGCAAATTTCTTGGATTTGGAACCATTGTGTTGAACCATTGTCTTGGACTGTGGCTTTCATGTACCAGGAGGGTGGGAAGTTGTTATAGAGAAGATGTGGCAGCAGAGTTGACATTGCGATCAACATCCTTAGCATACATAGAACTGGGGAACGAACATTCCATGAAGCTTAAACGAGGGAGTAATTAGCAAGATGTTGACCCAGTTTTGCCTGCCTGGAATGCGAACCTTTCCAGGCACTGGAGGCCCCCACCGAATCGGGAACCCCATCAAGTTTGCGGTAGCTGATTCTGAATCGAGTGTACCATCAAAATTGTTGGACGTTGCATATTAGATATAAAATAATGAGAGCAGATGCTTTCCCAGGACAAATGCTCACCTTTGGAACTTAAAATCCTCATGGCCAGGGGAGTGCACAGCCGTGACAGCTGTGAGAGAAGGTTTCCCCACATTGGCAAACTAACTATGCCTGATGACAATCAACTATTTACTCATGTAATTGATTATAAGTTCAACCACTTTTCTCTTGATTTCTGGAATTGAAAACTTAAGAAGTGATGGCCTCTTAATTTTCTAGAAGACACCTTTGTAAATTATAAAATTACACAAGAAAAATAAAGTATTACTTGTTATTGTGTGTAGAGTACTTCAATAGATTTTGAGTTGGGAAATGCACATTGTTGACATACAACGTTTCATATTAAGTGTTTCGAAACTATACTTTTGTTTGGTATCAATTTTGGGTGGGTTGGTAAAAAGAAAGCCTGAACATCGAAATTCAGTTTTCAGTTATAATAATGGAACAAAAAAGAAATTCAAATTGTTGTGTGTTTGGTAATTTCTTCTTCTGTTTCAACTACAACATCAACTACCTGCTGGAAACCAGAAAAATGTATTAAAAACTCCTGAGCGAAGATATCTTTGATTTAAAATATTTGCTGCATTTGAGGCATTACTTTGTTCTTCAGTGTAAAGGGTACATTGAATAGTCAGTTATTATTTATAAATCAACATTTCGGAAAACAATTTTTAAACCCCCCCCCAAAAAAAAAAACCCCACAAAAAAACAACCACCTCAACATTGACATGGATTATTGTAAGCTTCAATAAAGATGAACTTCTTTTAAATGTTGTTTATTGATGTTTATTTAATTTCAATCTTTAAAAACATTGTTTTTGTTTATATTTTAATCTAAACTGTGTTTTTATATGTACTTCAATTTATTTTAAAACTATTTTATGGTTTTATATTGGTACATCCATCCATACACACTTAGATGGATCAGGATCTTACCTTATATGTTTTGTTGCTGTTTTTTGGTCTCCCTTTTCAAACTCAAAGAGGCATTTATATGATTAAATTTGTTCTATTTAACAGGACATGCAGTTGCTGGCAGCAATGGGTCCACCAGGTGGAGGTAGAATGGTTATTTCTCATCGACTTCAAAGTAGATTCAACCTTATCAATATGACATTCCCAAGTGTAAGTGTTTATTTAAAAAAAAAATGTTATTACCAAACCGAAGACAACTTTACAAGTGAAACAACTTTACATGAAAATCTATCTTTTTGTAAAAGTCTTCCTTTTAAATTGTTTGTATATGTCTACAATCATGATTACTGTATTGGTTTGTATGAGGTAAAACTTGAGTATTCGAGTTTGTCATGCATGATATTGGTAACTAATGGTTTAACAGCAGGCAACTCACAAGGAACTTGAGCAGCTTAATGTACTCTATAAATTTATACAAGATTCAAATGTAGCAACTTTCTATAATTGTTTGAATTTGTTCATGCTCGCAACAGGATTCCCAAATAAAGCGCATTTTTGGCACCATGATCAACCAGAAACTGCAAGATTTTGAAGAGGATGTCAAGCCAGTTGGTGATATAATGACACAAGCTACACTGGAAATATATCAAGCGATCGTACAGCGCTTCCTACCTACTCCAGCCAAGATCCACTACTTGTTTAATCTTAGGGATATTTCCAAAGTCTTTCAGGGTCTATTGAGAGCACACAAGGACTTTCACGACACCAAGGGAAGCATGACACGATTATGGATTCATGAATGCTTCAGGTAAAACCTTTTATGCAGTTGAATTTTCGAACCGGTATGAAATATATACTTTTGCAATACATTTTTTTGTTGACAATTTCCTAAACTAAGACTGAAAAGTAGTTTGTTGTTGGATTTGATTACAGGGTTTTCTCTGACCGTTTAGTCAATGATACAGACAGCGAGGCTTTTGTGAACATCCTGAGTGAGAAGCTTGGTAACCTGTTTGAGCAGACTTTTCACAATATCTGCCCAAATAAGCAACCACCAATCTTTGGTAAGTATTTTATTTGTGTTGACATCTTAATAGTTTCTCGTTCATCTTGTTTATGCTTACATTGTCCTTCTCTATATAGTCAAATGCACCCAGCTCACCTTCAGTTATTTCTTCCAAGTTGAATTTTAAATCAAAATCTATATCTGCAGTGTAGTTTAACAAGATTATTTTGTTTTTTAAATCACTGAATTGACAATATCAGCAATATTTATGAGTTGTACATAAACTATGAAAATATGACAGGTTAGCATCTTTTTTATCCTTATTCATAAATAGTAATTTTGTGTTCTTATTTTAAGTTGTTAATTTGTCTCTCAACTCTTTCTTAAATGATTTAACAAATTGTCAGTCCATTTGTTTTTAAAGAAATAAATAGCGATTTCCTTGTAACAAAAGCATACTTGACAAGCTTACATATTGCCAAAGCTTCATAAATAGTTATCGCGGTAAACACAATTACATTAACCTTCTGAACAGAACTACATAATCTTTTTTTTTTCACAATCTGTACGTCATGTGAAAGGGCTATAAAAACTTAAATAAGTTATTTTGATTTTGTCTTCCATTTAGACCAGAAACTAAAGAAAGCAAAAATATTTCAGGGCCTTGTTATGAGGTCTGCAGCCAATATAAACTGAAATTTAGACAACATTTCTGTGTATGAAACAATAATTGATCCATTGGTTTTCCAAATGTGAGTAATTTTGTCAACATTAGTAATATGCTCAAGTTTAAAAGTGTTTTATTTTACTATAAACCTGTTGCAAGCTGAAAATCATTTGAAGCTTAGCACTTACTTAAATCTCAATGCAGATTAGAAATCAGCTTGTTATTGGTTGTCAAAATACACTGAATCAAAAGTTGTTATTTCAAAAATGTGTATCTTTAGAATCACATCTGTTATGATTTGAATTTTTACATCATTTGTTCAGGATGATGTGTGTAATAGTTTTATACAAAGCGATGACCTGATTTGACCTGGCTTTCTATCCAAAGGGAAGTTCAAATATTTTCATAATGAAGCTTTTTTAGTTTGAGTGTTATATTCATAATGACAATTTTTTTTCTGTAGACTTTTGTTTAAGGACTTTTTAAAAAATCGGAACAACTAATGTTTGCTGAAAATTGTTATAACAGGTATTACTTGGAAGATAGGATCCCGTAATGTGTGTAACAAAGGGTATGACAAAATTAAATAAATATGATTCAATAACGAATATGAATTAGATGAATCGTTTCACCCAAACCAAATCTCCAAATAGTCATGGCAAACAACAATCTAAGATGAAAATCAAGAAGAAATAACACAAATAATTAATACAATGAAAGTAATAAAAGAATAGAAATAAACTTAGCAGTATGAAGAACTCTTGGTTGAAGAAATAAGTATGATGACATTCCACTGAAAGTTACAAGACACATCTCACAAAGTTCAAGTGAAGAAATTGTGAAAACAAATCCAAAAACATCAGGAAAAAGCTCAAGAAGTTTAGATTCCAGAAGACACAATGAAGAAATGAAGATTAGATGAAAGTGTAGAAAAACAGGTACACAATGAAATGAAGAAAACTATGAAGCTAGAAACTATTGATGTGTCCAAACACGAACTCATCATAGACATCGAATATCAGCAACTCTTGATTGTAAGACCCAGTTGGAAAACTACATCAACTTAAAGTAGTGAACTATTCAGCAAAACAACATATGGTTGAAATAAAAGAGTTTTTGGTCCCAGCTCATCATCAGTGGCGATTCTAACTGTATGTCTTAGCAGTTGAACAGCTCAAGTCAGAATGCCAGCTGATTGCCAAAAGCCTTCCAATTTTCAAAGAAACACCCACCACCCACATCTGACACCGAGTTCAAACAAGGAAATGAGTTGACCTTGTTTATTCCTGCTTAGGGAGAAAGGCATTAGTCATAAGGACCCAACACTGTCTTAATCATAATGGGATTTAGACTACCTCAGGTCATACAAAAAAAAAGCTCAATTGGGGGGGGGGGTGACACTGTTTTAGTTTGTTTTGACTCCATCGGAAATTCCCGTAGGTCAACAGCTTTAGCACAGATAATTTTTTTTAAAGAACTAGTCACCCTATATTTTATTAGCCTTTTTACATTGCTTGATCAACAGGTGATTTCATCTCACAGGCAGAAGTACCCATATATGAAGACCTTCAGGAGTTCACAACACTGAAAAGGTTCATGGAAGATGCTTTGGATGATTACAACAGTACTCCAGGTGTAATCTCTATGGATCTTGTTCTATTCAGAGATGCTATTGAACATGGTAAAGTGTGACATTCTCAAGTGTATAATAGAAATACTATTCAGCTTCAAGACATATATTGACATTGGACTTCTTATGTTTTGTAGAAAAACAATTCTTTATGTTTGAATTGCATGCATGTGTTCATTTTATGCTAAACTTGTCTTCATTTATGACTAAAGGCTTGACCAGCTTAGTATCTTCTGTGTATGGCATATCTACATGTACATCATGTATCGTGTCAGCGGTACATCACATAAGCGGTGATGGAAAACGGTGAGCCTTACAGTCATCTATGTAGAGCTGGGTTGAAGTAGAGCAAGTGCAGTATTTGATATCTCGAAAGGGACGAGATTGCATTTCAGGACATCCTTGTATCACAGTCTGGGTCGACTGTGAGGTGGGGGGGGGGGCATCATTAAGTTTGCTATAGAGGATATCCTTGGGGATTGATGGAGATGTTTAGAGGAGCTGAAGAGTGTTGCAAGAGAGCCACTGTCTTACCAAGGCTGATCTTCAAGCAGAACTCTGAGTAGGATGTGCCGATGGAACTGCACAGGAATTGATGCTCAGTTTCATCTGTGAACAGTTTAGAAATGAGGACTGGTCTGACTTAAGTCCTGACACAGAGACGAGAAATTGAAAAGGTTTTCTGAGCTTTGAGTATTTTAGCAGAATACCAGAAGGGTCAGGAAAAGCAGGCTGAAGAGAAGATCCCAAACAGGGTGTAGTAAGCACACAGCTGTGTTTGATGCCACAGTTGATCAGAAAATTCTTAAATTTGGAGCCATTCAATTGGACAGTGCCTTGCATGTCATCATGAATCCAATAAGGATGGAAAAAAAGCGTGTTAAGGCATTCCAAGCGCTTAAAGATTGCAAACAAGCCTGAATGGCTGACGGAGTCAATAGCCTCCGTTAAGTCAATAAAGATGGCATAGAGCAAGCTCTGTTGCATAACACACTTTTCCTGTTGCTGTCTGAGGGAGAATACTATGCTGACAGTAGAACGAGATGAACAAAGGGAGAATTCTTTTGGCAATAACCTACAATCTTGGAAGAAGTACACAGGCAAGGACTTTGCGGGCTATGCTCAGCAGAGAAATATCTCTGAAGTTGTTGCAATATTGACAGTTTCCTTTCTTTTTGTAGAGAATGATTATGTTTGCATCTTTAAGGTCTTGTGGAAGGCAGTGCCAGCAACTTCGGTAGGGATGCTGTCTGCGCCTTGTTGTTTTTTGAGCCCACCAATTTCACTGCTTCCAATATTATATCGCTTTCAAGCTTGTGCAGGGTGGGAAATGTGGGAAAGAGGTAAATACATCAAGAATCACTGCGCCATCGCTAACATAAAGAGAGCTCTGGATCATTTAGAATTTCTGCAATGGGCATGAGCATAGTCAGTGTAACAGTTTGCAGAGTGCATTCTTTGGCATTGTTAAACACTGCGCAGCGGCCTCTTCTTGATGATGGTGTAATAAAGTTGATACTGACGGTGGAAGTAAGGATGCAAGGTGAGCCTGATGGGAGTAAGGATGCATCCAGGTGGCCTTGGAGCAAGGT
>CM021538.1:11336174-11351270 GCA_010994315.2 Pisaster ochraceus | reverse complement strand
CTGATGGGAGTAAGGATGCATCCAGGTGGCCTTGGAGCAAGGTGAGCCTGATGGAATTAAGGATGCATCCAGGTGGCCTTGGAGCAAGGTGAGCCTGACGGGAGTAAGGACGCATCCAAGGAATGCAATTGCTGAATAACAACCCAGACAGAACTGCTTGGAATTTAATCCTTGCCAAGTAACTAGGGTTCCCGAATGAGATGACCCCTGATTTGACGATCGCTTGTTCTGTTTAAGATGTATAATCATGACTGTGGGACGCCAAGCACTGGGGCAAAACTTGTTGAGAGTGAATACTTGCCCTGGACAATTGTTCCTCTCTGGACCTTACATGTACAACCATCTGGGCCATCGGCTCATCTACATCATGTGTGGCATATCTACATCATGTGTGGCATATCTACATCATGTATGGTATATTCTAGGAACTATAAACAGTGCATTTTGATTTTAACCATACATTCACAAAACAGAACACAGCTGAGAAACTGCTTTTTCTGTTTCAAAGACTCTACTTGGGTCGAAACATGAAGGCCATTAAAAAATATTAAGAATACAATTATGAAATGATGTTGTAATAAGAAAACAAACCTCAACAGGTGTAAAGAGTTTTTGTAAGTCAATTTGATGATCAGGCAGCATTGCTGATTCGTACTTGGATAGACGGTTACTTTGTTGTTTTGGAGAAAATGGTGGAAATTCCTGAATTGTGAGAAACTTGATTTTTTACTTGCAGAAGAACTGTAGTTGTAGCTGCTTTGTTACAAGTGCTGTCTTAATTGCTCAGCTGTTGGATAATATAACTTATCCTGAGAACTTTTAGGTCATGGTTTGACCAGGAGGAGAAAGACTTTAAAACCAAGTTTAGTAGATGTTAAATTCGCTTGGGGATAAAGAACAGTGGTTTTACCCATACACCAATGTGTGCTAAGCACTGTGTACTCAGTACTTTGCCAAGTCCTGTGAAAAAATCCATAGGTTCATTACTCAGTTGGGATTTCAACCCACAATCTTTAATACTTTAGAGCAGATGTCCTACCACTACACCACCGAGCTTGCTGTGCAGCTAGAGGCAGTTTGAATCCTTTGTTTTAGCATTGGGCACCGATTTTGCAATGAGTTGGAGGGTGAGACAGCACATGATGTCAATAAAGTGGTTGGAGTTGTAAAGAAGTGATTGGGAATGTTACCTACCAAATGTTGGAGGAACATTGTAAGGCATTTTACTGTGTCGTAGCATGGAAGTCACATCCTTTGTGAAACTGCAAACAATACTAGATAATATTGAAATATTGTTTGTTTGCTTGTGGGTGACCACTGAGTATTGTCAAATGACCAGTGTTGGACCTCTTTGTTTCAGTATCTCGTATCATACGTGTGATTGGCCAGCCTAGAGGTAACATGTTACTAGTTGGTATTGGTGGCAGTGGTCGTCAATCACTAACACGCCTTGCTGCATCCATCTGTGAGTATACAACATTCCAGATTGAAGTCACCCGTATATACAGGAAAATGGAGTTTAGAGATGGTAAGTTTAACAAGGAATGAGAGCTAATAATTCTTCACTAGTATTGATTCTCTTGGAAGTAGTATTATTCACAGTAAGCATGTGTTATTTTAGCTTTCAGAGACCTTTTCATGGCAATACATTTAGTCGGTTATAATCAATGTTGATGATGTATATTTCGACCTTGCATCATCAGTATGTATTCAGTCTAAAAGCTGCCATAGAGTGTCTGAAGTCTGCATGCGTGAAATCTGCATTAATAACGTGATTTCATGCTCAGTTTATCATCCTGACTACTCCCTATCTCAAACACACACAAAAAAATGACCGGACCCCGACTGCTCTACAGAGAAATATTAAACAAAAATACATATATTGCCAACTGGATTTTTATAGTGCCAAATTATTTTAACTTAATTTGAATGAATGTTCTGAAAATCATAATAATCTATTGGGTAGAATGGGGGTAGATTTTTTTTAAAAGAGTATTAATAATGAAACCACAAGTTAAAAAAATGTAGGATAAAATGGTACAATTTTAACTTTTATACTGTTTTACGACATTGTTTCAGGGAAGTTAGCAACAAATACATTTTGTTTTTATGTAAAAGTTGGTGCTGAATTTTTTAAGCTGATACATGTTCATCTTGCCTATTCATAAATAGGCGCAGCCTTTGGCCCAAATGTTATAGTATATATTTAAAAATTTAACAGTAAAAAAATGTCTCGGGTCACATGTGTATTTCATGTACATTGCATCTTGTTTAAAAAGAGAATTAATTCTTTGTTATCATTAGATTTGAAACGGCTGTATTACATGGCTGGCGTAGAAAACAAGCCTACTGTGTTTCTGTTCAATGATACACAAGTGGTAGATGAGTCTTTCCTTGAAGACATCAACAACATCCTCAGTAGTGGAGAAGTACCTGCCCTGTATAAGCCAGAAGAGTTTGAAGAGGTCAGACTATTTTCTTAGACTTAAATAATGTTTCAACCCTTTGTGTTGGATGCAGGGATGTGATTTTGCCGGTTTTGGGGACCCCCCAATCACCCCCCAAAAACAAAAACAAAAACCTAAAAAAAAAAAACAAAAAAAAAAAAACAACAACAACAACAACAGCAACAGCAACAGCAACCAACAGCCAACAGCCAACAGCAACAGCGGCAGCGGCCGCAGCAGCAGCAGCAGCAGCACTTTTGCGTGCAGCACTTTTGCGCGGCCGCGCCGCGACTGCGACCGCAGCAGCAGCAGCAGCAGCAGCATTTTTGGGTGCAAAAGTCTTCAAATAGGATGGAAGAAAAAGCATTAGGGAAAGTATTGCGGTGTTTTGTATTGAAATATTTGGTGTCATTATTTTAGGGACTATTAAAATGCCATCTGGGATGCCACTGGTGACTTAGAGTGATGGAAACCAGACTTATAGTGTGTGACTTTAATGCCCTGTCATGTCTGTGGATAATACCCTAAAATTCAAATTTGCATTAAAAACACTTTGCTTTAAGTTCCTTAAGTGTCATGAGGGCTTGCTTCCATCATAATTAAACAAACAAATCGTGCAATCTTTTGGGCATAAATTTGATTTCATTCACATTCCAGGTTTACTTCTGTTTTTTTTTCAAAAAGGCTGATTCAGAGAAAAGAAATGTGGAAAAACTAATTTTGCCTTTTTTGAGTAGCACCCGGATTCGGAAACTTTATTCACTCCTTCCCTTGTGATAAATTGTTTAATCTTTTTTGTTGAAAATATCTTTGTCACAATGAAACCATTATTAAACCAAGTTTTGATATCAAAATTCTCAAAGTATACCAATATCAGTCTTTGTGAATACACTGTGAATCGGCCAAACCTTGGATGTAAGCCACAGCCATTAATCGGCAATTGCATCCTGGAATCTTGGACTTACTTCCTATCCTACATACAGTGGTAAACAATGGTGGCAGTCTATCAATTTCTCGTGTTTGTCAAACAAAAGGAGGAAGGTTTGGACTGACAGAAATTTTAAATATTTCCTGGAAAAAGGGAGATTTTGAGCATAAATTTCAGTACCTCCTGTCCCTTTTTGTACAAATAAAACAATGCACGGGGAATGCGCCCTACATAATGGAATGTGTTTTACACGACACCCGCTGTTGACCTTGTAAAAAAAAAAAAAAGTAATTCTGGCGTGTATACACATCTGTCAGCAGTATCCCACGTATAACCTTAAAACTGGCATATCAGGCATCAGTTTTCTGGTTCGTGAAAGTTTTGCGTGTATACACGTCTTCTGGTGACTACTGGTAAAAATTTGAAATTCACCAGAAGATATCATCGACTGCTACAAGTAGTGCTGTATAACAGAGGAGGTGATCAACGAAGGAGGCGGTTTTGAATTTTTAATGAGAGACAGTATGCTTTGTTTTGTACTGAAAAGATTCTGCATGATTTAATAAAAGATTTGCTACAATTAGTTAAAGCAAAACAAACCCATACATAAAAATTAATCAGTGGCAGCAATTACCATAGGTTAGTTCATTGGTTGTTAATTGGCTAGAATTGTTATTGTGGTGTGTAGTCTGTTTGCGTTCAAGTAGCAGGACAGTCAAACCAACTCACATTGCTTGACTTGCTTGTAACTAATCAATGAAGCACCTTTTGAGATAAAACTGAACATTTAAAGTCTGCGTTGACCTAGCTTCACGATTCACAAGGTTTAATTTAATACAAGGAGGCCTTTTTCTGTGTTTTCTGGCTTCTGATGAGAACTTTTATTTATACACAAGCAACAGCAAACTTTTAACAATAAAGAAGGGCAAAATAGGGGTTGCTTGCCAGCAAGCTGGTTTCCCGATTGACCGGCAGGGGTTGCCAGCAGTGCTCCACCGCGGAGTTGTGCTGGTACCACCTACTGGTTGATTGGCACCGCTACAGTATGTTGATTTAAGTTTGGTTTTTTTAACAGTGCAACCGCAACATTATCTAAACCAAACTTGTGAAAAATACTAACCAATGTCCAAAGACCAAACATGTCTTTTGTTAGTGCCACCAAAACACACCTGGTTGATCTTAGAGTCTTTTGGAGTTTGAATTCTATCACATTTTTAAAGAACATACGTCATTAATGTATTTTTTTTGTTCAGGTTCGTAATGCGTTATCAGCAGATGCTAAGAAGGATGGAATTCATGAGTCGCCTGAGAACATGTTTTCCTATTTCATTGAGCGAGTACGCACAAATCTTCATGTTGTGTTATGCATGAGTCCAGTGGGTGACCCATTCAGGTATTCAGAACATTTACTTGTCTGTATGATTAATAATTGCTTCCTTTTGGGCACACTTAATCTCTTGTCCTCTTAAAACTTTGTTTTGGGCTTTTAAATAAACTGCATTGAATAAGTATTGACAGAAGCCAAATGCATTTAAAGCCACCCCAATGTAAATTAACAAACAACTTTTGTGATATGATTTTTTTTCAGGAACCGGATTCGCATGTACCCAGCCTTTGTGAATTGTACAACAATCGATTGGTTCACAGAATGGCCTAAAGATGCTCTCGTGGAAGTTGCTGAGAAATATCTGGAAACAATTGATGTTGGAGGGAATGAAGAGGTATTTTATCCAAATTATTGAATAATTTTTTAATACAATTTGATTATTTGACTGGTCTTTTAAGGGAAGTTCAAGTCATGCACTTGCACTTGGAAAGTAGGCCTGTATGACTTTAAATCTACTACTTTGCCAAGAATCAAATTTGAAAAACAAACTTGACAAAATTAAACTTAATATACTAAATTTGTTGAAAGTTTTTTCTAAATTTTTTGATTACGTTGACCTTTTTTGTTTGTTTACTTACTTTTGATTAATAGTAGAGATAACATGCATTTAAGGTGAAAATTATACAGTTATGGCGCAATATGTTCTTTACAGTTGACTCTTGTCAATATGAGTCCGTTAGACTGACCTTATGTATTCTTTTTATTATGAGGGTCTCATCATAAAAGCAACGCAGTAACATAGTGCACAATACATAAAATTGCATTAAATACAGTGAAGCTGGCTGCATTGAACAGTCCACAAGTCATGTAGGTGGGGGGTGTCCAATGATTGAAACCAAGGACTCCAATGAAAGGAAGCTGGATGTTTTGACAAAGTGAGGCCTTACTCGCTTTGCTTTATTTAACAAAACCAATGGTATCCTCGCTTTAATTATTTTTTTAAAGTTCAAACAATTACAATGAAAGTAATTTTACAAATGTTTTTCCATGCAAATATTTTGTTGTTCTTGCCAGTGACTAAATTAAACATATTTGTGTACATCAAAGCAAGCTGTTTATTGAAAGTGTGGAGTATCATCACCTCAAATTGTGGTGTGCTATTTTATTGAAAAGTGTCTTTTTTTGCCGAAAAAGCCCATCATTTGTTCAGAATTAATAGTTGGTATCTTGTTTGAAGTTGTGACATGGTTTGCTTGACACATATAAGGCCTAGAATCCTCTCTTTTGCCATTTTGAACCAGGCAAGCACTCTTCCTGCAGTTGTCCAACATTTGGGATTAATAACTTAGTGGCAACTACCGTGATGTACTCACTGACATATTTAAATACATTGAAACTTGCGTTTGTATCAACTGGAAGCTCATAACTTATGAGCACGCTTAGTGATAGTTGATTGTAAAATTAAAATTTTTGGGACACAGTTAAGATGGTCGCCAAGTTCAATAACTCAAATTGATTTTAAGATAATAAATAAAGACTTGGTCTAATGAATTGCTGAAATTTGGTATGATTACTTTATGCACAGCTCGCATTTTAAACATGCTTGGCTGAAAATTTCAGAATCCAAGAAGGCCACTGCTGTTTGCATTAAAATGGTTCAAGTAGTACCATGGCAATGCTTTCATCTTCTCATTAATGGCCCAACACACCTGGGCCACTCATGGTGCTGCTGACTGGAGAATTCTCCAAGTATGGCCCATTAGGGTTATGTATTTTTACAGGGCTCTGTAAGCCCAGCATTCTGTTGTAAGCAGCATCATGAAATTTGGCCAAGACCTAATAACCAATCCAATCATTTTGCTCCAAGATATAAATTCCTTGAGTGGCTAGGCTTGGATTAAAACTAATATCAATACCTTACAATCTAAACATGTTGTCTTTTTGTTGTCCAGATGAAGAACAATATGGCTCAAATATTCTGCACAATGCACCGCTCTGTTGTAGAAAGCTCCCATAAAATGCTGTTTGAACTAAAGCGACATAACTATGTGACACCTACCAACTACCTCGAGCTTGTAACAGGATATAAAGTGTGAGTATACATATTACTTGACAATGTTGTCTGCCTAGGATCTAAATCGAGCATTCATGTAAAATTTAGATATCGTGTCTCCTAGTCCGAGGAATACACTCTCACGACACCAGCATGTTATAATAGTTTTGACCAATACATGTACACCAATACGATACATGTCTGTTGCTGTGCATACACATGTAGGTCTTGTGATTGCTGATCTGGGAAGCACAAAATGTGCTTCATTATTTGTGACCCGCTCTGCAAAAAAGGCCCGTAAGTCGCGCCATGCCTTTTCACATAATGGGCTCGTCAATGTTGAAAGGGTGATAAATTTTTCATTGATTTTTGTGATTTTTTTATTATCCCATTTTTTTACATTGTTGATATCCACACTTTCATAATTTGTAAGATTGAATGTGACTGCCACGTGACTGTTTATAGAGCGTGCCATGCGAAAACACAGCGCAATACCTGTCAATTCTGTCCAACTCAACTGACTTGTCTTGCTCCGAGCGTTAATATTTTGATAATTATTTACTATTTTATCCAACATATCTGGTTTTCTATAATGTTTCGTTAATTATTTGCTTAAGTATGGGTTTGAAGGATCAATGTCTGGCTGAAGCTTTGAATGATCTCTGAGGAGAGAGAGACGATTGGTTTCGTGGAACGGAAGATTACTTTGTTAACTTCGATGTGAAAATGACGATGTTGAATCAGAAACCGATTCGGAATCTGATTCCACATCGCCATTTTCAGCAGGATATAACGAAAAGATCGACACTGACAGCAAAATGTTAACCCAAAGATTATTCCAAAATTGATTAATTAACTTTAGTTCGATCTTAGTAGAAGGCAAACCATGTTGACTGTGCTAGATTTAACAGAAGGAAATATACAATTTGTAAACTTTTAATTTATTTTTACAAAAACCTTTAATTTTTAGCCCCAAAATAGTTTTAATCCAACTCAAGCTGATATTTTAAGTTAAAAAAAAAAGTGAAATGACTTTTTATAAATGTTTTCCCCAAAAAGCTCTTGTTTTCACACAAAAAATACATAATTTTAATTCATAGGGCTTATAAAGCAAGTGTTCATTTGTTTAACTTTAAGAAAAAGCTAAATTCACCAAAAAAGGTCTAAACTCTTCAAAAGAATTCTCAAGTGTGTGTTTGCTTTTTTTAAATTGGCAAAAAAATGATAAGAAATAGCACAGTATGCAAATTAATTTTTAAAAACAGCGATATTGTGCATTAAATGAAATGCAAAATATATTGTACTTTAAAAGTAATAACAAACACTTGGTGAAATTTTCAGACGAATAGTCTAACCGGAACGTACTCGTTACTAGGAAATTTCACAAGAACTTGGTATTAAATTACTTTAAAATACACTGTAAAGTTTAAAAGGCTGTTTCTCCATAACCTATTTTGACAAAAATGGCAAGTATTTGTATGCAAAGTAGAGTATAACTGTACCTGGTGGTAGAGACTTATATTGTTCTAGGCCCGATCCTACTTCTGATGGTAGTGTTTTCAATCTTTCACCAGCTATGGATAATCACATAGTTATTTTAACACGAAAACATTGCACCATTGATAAAATCCTGGTTGACTATTTGGTAGTAGTATTCCAGCAGTCTTCAAAATGTCATGCTGTGTTTGTCAGCCATGTTTTTCTGTATTAGACGGGTACTTTTCCGTAAATTGTTAAGCTTTTTTTTTTAGGAAAACCATCAGGACATTATGAAGCTTAGAATTAAGGTGGTTTGAT
Source organism: Pisaster ochraceus (assembly GCA_010994315.2). Classification (NCBI taxonomy): domain Eukaryota; kingdom Metazoa; phylum Echinodermata; class Asteroidea; order Forcipulatida; family Asteriidae; genus Pisaster; species Pisaster ochraceus. The sequence continues at coordinate 11,342,718 of CM021538.1, read as the reverse complement.
GCAGATTTTTAGTGCAATACCCCTCTGTTTCATGTGTGTGTTTTAGGCTTAGGCATTTTTGACCAATATGTACACTGAATAGTTCAGCGGATATGCGTTAAATCAGTGGTTATATTTAAATGGAAACCATAGCTTTCAATTGTAACAAGATGCTTTAAAAAGTCCCGTCTATCAGAGGTACCAGAAAGGCAGTTTATCCAGAATTATAGGAAAATCAGTGGTCACTGACAAAGATGATTAAATAGATGTTAAATTTGCATTTGGAATAAAGAATATTATTTGTTTTTTAACCTGCACCGATATATGTTTAGCATTGTATGAGAAAGAGGATTACAATGCCCCTGCTTTGTGTAGCATTAAGTGTTTGTTTTGTCTGTGTCTGCAATACTGCAACAACAGAATGTCACAATGGTAAAACATGTTGGGGTGCTGAGGCTAGGAAAATTAATCTTCAGGCACAAGACCAGCTATCCTACACAGTCCTGAGAGACCAGCTTAATTCCAACTTAGCTGCAAGATATAAGAATCGAAACTCTTTGCCTTGATCCATGTCGGATTACTCCTCAAGTAAATATTATTGAGGGCACAGCACATACATTTGAAAAAAGAGGAATAATTTACAGTGCAGTTGATGTTTATCTGCTTCTTTGACCAGATTGGATCAGCATGGTTTTACTTGTACTTTATAATTATTCATTTTTATTTTTTATTATTTACAGTCTACTTTATGAAAAACGTAAGGAGCTTGGTGATGCTGCTAATAAATTAAAGAATGGTTTGTACAAAATTGATGATACACGAGCGAAAGTAGAGGTGATGTCTGTTGAGCTGGAAGAAGCCAAGACAAAAGTGGCTCAGTTTCAGAAGCAGTGTGAGGAATACCTAGTGATTATTGTACAGCAGAAGCGGGAGGCTGATGAACAACAGAAGGTAAAGTAGTTGGATGGATGTAGTACCATATTTAATACAGGATTTCCTGACCAATTTCCAAATATTTCTGATCATTGTCATTAACAGCCATTCAATTTCGTAAGAATTTTTACCCAGTTGAGCAAAGTCAGGTTTCTTTTTTCTTTTGGGGGAATTCAATTTCATTTTATTGCATTCAAAACTTTTGTATTAATTTTCAAATTAAATTTTTGAGACGTGCGACCATCTTTTTTTGTCATATTTGTTTGAGGGCAATTACCTTCACGGGTTGGTTATTCAATTTAAAGTGACTTTAAATGGACGTATTTTCCTCTTTTAAAAAAAAATCTGTGTTTTCAAATTCTTTTCCTTTTTTTAAAATTTGGTGCAAATACACCTTTGGGTCTCTTGACATACTGGTTGTCTGGGCATGTTCATTTGGGAATAATAGTTCAACCATTGTGCACATGTGGGTAAATTCTTAATTGTTGCACATGCTGCAATGTTATGTGTTAAAAAACTTCATAAAAGAAAGAAAGGTGTGCATCTTTGGGTTTAGCTCAGTATCTTATAGTAATATGGACCATCAGACAGGTGGGAATTTTCTGAAAAGATCTTTGGAAAAAGTTGAAATATAATTGCCTATTCATCTCTCACTGGGATGCTGTATGAGGATCGATGATCGGCCGTTACATAACAGCTTTCTAGTGGTCTAATTGTGTGCTTAATAAACATGACTGAAAAGAAGCATTAAAATCGACAAATGTGAGTTAGAAAATGTCTTTATATTGGTGTCCAAAAAGTTTTGACTGAAAATAAACTTGTATTGACATAGAACTCTGGGATAGATAAATGGAATGATTCTTTTGTATTCTTGAGTGACGATCTGCGTGATCTTTTTAATTTCAATATAAATTGAAAGATCCAGGCACTAAAATTAATAAAAACTTTGTGAAACTGGAAAACATTAGTATTTTACTCTTTAAGAAGAGACAAGATATTGCTTTATGCGGATTAGTCCTACTTATTTCTTTTAGTGTTAATGATTTACAACATAAAGTACACGTTACTGAGATTAGGGAACTTGATTGCATTGAAACTGTCTCTTTTTTATATAAATGCCCTAATGTCATTTATGTACTGTGCATTTTCTTATTGACCTGGGAGCTTGTTCTAATCTTCAGTCACCAGGTATACTTAAATCATTCTGCAAATCTCAACCCTCATGGATCATACAACTTTAAACAACACAATTCTCCTGGGGTTTAAACCATGACAATTGACTATGCAAGTCTCGCTGGTTTTCCATCGTTAAAGCATGAATTTAAAAAATGTTTATACTTAGAGTGTCCAAGCTCGAAGTGAAAAGATTGGTGAAGAGGAGGTGCGATGTCAAGCCATGGCAGATGCTGCTCAGCAGGACCTTGCTGAAGCATTACCAGCTTTGGAAGAAGCTGTCAAGGTACTTATCATCCCACATGCTGACACATTTTCCTTGTAGATTTTTCCTGATAACTTGACAATTATTACAAAGAATTTCAAAGTTATGAAAAACCTTTTGATACAAAGTTTACTACTAGTTTTGTACTTCCCTTCTTCATGTAACAATAAACCAAGAAGATTAAGGATGGAAGTTTGAAGAATTTAAATGACAGTTTGTAATCTACAGCCCTAATGGAAGAACAGTTATTGGTTGTTACTTTTTATGTAAAAATAAATAAACAAATCTGATAACTTAAAAAAAACACTGAAGAATTAATATGGAGCTGGCAAAGATGCAAGCTTTATATCATTTCATCATTTTTAAAACCTTGATATATGGTGCTAAATGGTAGTTTTACCAACCGTCAATTACCATGAGTTGCTTTTTTAAATAATTAATCCTGATCATCTGATATCATTCATACTTGGCCATCACTGGAACTTACACTCCCAAGGCACTAGAATTTCTCCACCATCCTCATCTGTTCTTCCACTATAGAATGGTGGAAGAACAGTTGAATCAGGAGCAGTTTAAAGTAGTTTTTCACTCTTATCTTTATTGGTGGTCAGACCAAATGTAACTGCAAGTTAGAGTCTTTGTGCACAAACAGTGCTTCAATGATGTTCTGTCAGTTGTCTTTGTCTTTGCCTTCAGCCATTGAAGGTCAAGAAATGATTCATCCAGCCTGTATTAATTCGCTACAAACCATAATAGCATGGTTAAGGATGCAGGTGAAGAAGAAAATGAACAGTACTGGAGCTAACGCTCCTCATTTGAGAGTACTATACCTGTCAAATTTTTGCTATTTGGGCAATCATGTTCCAGGATAATAGTCCACAGCATGTCACTATTGCGAGTGTTTAATGTTTTGGTTAGGTCTGTGAAGACAAGCATACAGGTCCAAGTTTTTGTTAGATGGTTTTTCAAGGATCTAACATACAAAAAAGACCATCCTGGTCGAAACACACGCTGGGCCTCTGGCGGGTTTTCCCCTGAGATATATATGAGCTTCTGCAACTAGATTTTCTGCTCTTGTTCTTAAAAACTTACTGTGTAAATGTAACAAATAGGAACAGTAAGGTCCCTGGTGCGGTGAAGGTCCCCAGTTGGAAAGTATGTACAAAAACAATGGGAGCTGTTGCCAAAAAGTAACAAACAAAAGAGGGGCAATAGGTGGTCCCGGATTACAGGTGTATACACACTTGTGTTTGTGTGGGACTAGGTATACACATTCAAACTGGGGACCTATAACAAAAGGGACAATGTCCAAGGTTGCTATCACAAAAGAAAACATTGTGGTCCGCAGTTGCTATCACAAAGGGTTGAACAAAGAAGGGTCCACGATTGCCGTTGTTTACACATGTGTGGGTGTGTGTGTGGGTAGGTTTAGGCATTCAAACCGGGGACCAATAACAAAATAATTCCCTTGTTAGGTCCAGGTTGAACAAAGAATTCAGTGGTGAGGTCCATTGTTCCATTATGTAAAAGACCCCAGGAGGGCGCTCCTGTAAGCCCACAATTGGGTGTGGGTGTGTACAATCATTGTCCAAGTGATAACTGAAGAAGGACTTGGCACATCAACTCCAAACTTTGTGTGTGTGGATTGGATATAAGATTCCTCAGAAGCCTGTTGTTTTTTGGAGCTCCTGGGCTAAATGTCAAGGTCATTATGGATAAAACAAAAGAAATGTTACCCCAGGGATAACTCAAGGAGGACTAGGCATATCGACTCCAAATGTGCTCTTTTGGTCTTGGGATTCCCCAGAAGCCTATTCTTTTTGGACCATCTATATGTCAAATGAAAATGGACTGGCTTGCGGACATGTGTGTTTTTTTAGGTGTCTTCTCCCTCCCAAATGCTCAATAAGATATTGTGAAAAGCTTCCAGTGAAACTGGTCATGCTTACTTGTAGATAATTCAGAGTTGTACCGTTACTGATTTAGTCGATGACTCTCTTGACCTCATCAAGAGATGGGGATGTCAAGGCTGTCAATAGTGGACTTTGGTTAGATAAGATATAGGGCTGACTGGTCAATAAAGGAAGGTCTGTCGAGCAACATGTTGAATTGCACCCTCCACCTCGCATTGATGCACTTTTTATCTTTCAACAAAGTTCTACCACCGGCTGAGAAAAGTGGGGTAATGTTATTTTGCTAGGTTCAAAATATTTATTGATGGAGCTGAACAACAGCACAGTTGTTTTATGAAAAGTTAGGCACGTAAAGATAGATTTAATTTTGTTTTGCTATCAAAGTATGGTTTACTGCAATGGGGTTTGTTAATTACAGCCATACTACTACTTCTACTACTGCTTCTACTACTGCTGCTAATAAATAATAATAATAGGCAAATCAATCTAAAGAGATGTTCAAGGCGCAGAAAAGCAGAGACAAATCCTACATGTACATAAAATATCTAGTGAAAAGAAAGCAAACTAATAATTAGGAAAAACATACAATAATTAACAATGGAAAGCAACAAACTATGAATTAAAGAAATACATCTTGAAAAGGTGAGTTTTTAGAGTAACTCTAAAATTATGTACATTGGAAATATTACAAATATCTTGAGTAAGTTCATTCCAGAGAGAAGATCCAGCATGTGTGAATGAACAATCCCTCCATAAGGTGTAAGTTTTAGGAACAACAAGTGAACATGAATTGGAGGACTAAATTCCTAGAGGGACGATAATGAATGAAGAGATTGGTATTGTATTCAGGAGTGGAACCATGCAGGCAATGACAAACAAGCAAAAGTAACTGAAATACAATTCTGCAAAGCCTAGGAGCCAATGTAGAGATTGCAGTACTGGTGTGATGTGACTTGTACGATTAGACAATGTAACAATCTGGGCAGCTTTGTTTTATAGTCTGCGCAATCTGGCAAGCTGAGTGTTTGGTATTTTATAGAGAAGAGAATTACAAAAGTCTAAACGGGATGAAATAAGGGCATGAACAATCTTTATTTTAGTGGCAGATAGAGTTAAATACTTTCGTATGATACCAATGTTATGCAGCTGGTAACGGACTGATTTGCAGAGGGCAGAAACTTGACATGGCATGAACATGGCAGAATTAAATTGAACAACAAGATTTCTACATGAGTGACTCAAATACACAACTGAACCTGCAATAGATTGAACATTTATCTTATTTAGTTGTACTTTGGAGCCAAAAAGAAAACATTCAGATTTGTCCTGATTGAGTTTTAATGAGTGAGAGCTCAACCAGGCTCTTAAACCTTCTAAACAGGTTTCAAGTTTTTGTGTAGCAACTACAGCATTGCTTTGGCAAGGTGGAAAAGATACAAAAAGTTGGTTATGGTTGTATTGTAATGGTACTTATTTTAATGTTTATGCAAAAATGTGCTTCAGGCCCGTCAAGTAGATAGAGAAATAATGCTGCTGCTGCTACTACTTATATAATTCCCTCTTGGATGACTGTGGCAAGAACAGTTCTGATCATGAATGATGTCAAGAAAAGTAACCTTGTGAGTGATTATAGACCAATCGTGTGCTTACCTGTGTATAAAACTCTCGACTAGAATGATTGCAGAGGACCTCTATCACCATATGGATGACCACAATGGTTTCATAAGATCCACTTATCATCAATGAGGAGCAAGTTCGAGTGCGCACCGTGGTTGACTAAAGGTCGACTATTTTGACTCGAACCCAGACTGGTCGACCATTGGTTGACTACAGTGGTCGACCATTTGGAACCAGCCTCAGGACCATGGTTTTGTCCCCAGTCCCGGTAACCTTGTTTCATGCTAAGTCGTGTAAAGCGGAGAAGGGAACCAGTGACACTAAAGCGGAATGGCGGAAGGTAGCCCTACTTGTGTGGCCAAGGAATTACAGGAAACCTGAATCCTTAGCCACATAAGTGGGGCTAATAATACTATGACAAAATCAAAATGCGAAGCCGTGGATTTAATCGAACGATTCCAACTTGAGTGTTTTAATTTACCCACGACAACTGACAGTGATTTTACGTGTTTGTCATGTTTGTCAACAATTTATTTTTATCATGAACTCTTTTTAATACTATAATAGTTCGCCATGAATTTTAGAAACTTCTCTCCTGCTAGTGCCACATGTCGACATCACAATACCAAGGTGTTTAATATATTCGTTGGTTCAAGTCCCGCTC
>CM021538.1:11309169-11320199 GCA_010994315.2 Pisaster ochraceus | reverse complement strand
AATGGACTCCACAAGGTCAATTCAATAGGAACAATTGGGCCCCACAAGGGAATTATTTAGAAAAGGGAATAATGGAACAACAATAGCAGTACCCCTTCATAAAACACTTCAAAGAACAGCTACACAAGCCAAAAAACACACACTTACTCTACACTGAATACTGTTTATTCAAACGTTAAACTTTTAAATGCTCTTAGAACTGGAAAAAACCGCGTCTTGCGTTGGTTGGCGCTAAGAGAAAAGAGGAAGATAACATGGCGGCTGGGCCGCGGGGCATTGTGGGCAGGGCCAGAGAGGGCGCTGTTGCGTACATATAAAACTCTTAGCGTATTAAACCTGTCGGGTAGGGAAAATACATTAGTAGTGGCACTACGGGTAAGTATTCGTTCGTAGACTCCTACCACACTACTGTGGTTTAGAAATTAAAAGTTATAAATAGCTGCATTTAAATTGGTGGTATGATATAACAACCAAAGCCCTCACGCGTGTTTCTCTTTTCCAGCTCTTTAAATGCTTATGTGATGGAGCCAGGATGTGTGAATTAGTTACCACAGAGCCTACACTTTTTTAAACTCAATGATTACCTTACACAAGTTGAAGTTTGATTTGATAATCTATTAGTATGAGTATGTAAACATTTGCTTTTCCATTTCGTTTAGATGGCCCTTAATGGTTGATCCTCAAGGCCAAGCCATTAAATGGATCAAAAACATGGAGGGAAAACGTAACCTGAAAGTGATTGATCTACAACAGCATGATTACCTACGTACTCTGGAAAATGCTATCCAGTATGGATTCCCTGTTTTACTACAGAATGTTCAAGAGGAACTGGATCCATCACTCTCTCCAATCCTCAATAAGTCAGTCATCAAAAGAGGTAAGTTGTCAAATTTGTTTTAGTAATGGTAATGGCATACTTGATGACATCCTTCAAATCTTGCTACCATTTTGGTATGGTTCTTGAATAAGAATTATCTCCACTGTTTTACGCACACATACAATAAGTCCAGTTAAACACTTCAGTTATGATAGTTTGCATATTTTTGTAGAATACTTAGTCCTTCTTTATCGGGGTGACCACGCTTGTCTCTTTTCTGCTATGCCTACATCTACGCATAGCATTTTCCTGGCACCTGTCCTGGTGGCAGTACTTCCTACTTCCTCATTTCCTATCTTTCACATTATTCAGGAGATCTTTATTTTTACTTTACACCGGCATGTTTTTGTGATGAAACGCATGGTCAGTCCATGAAATGTGCAGAATTTTGCCAAGGCCACATCAAATGGCAATGCTATACCCATGTGTAGCCTTAAAGATCTAACTCTGAGAACTGTGTGATGTTTAAGGCTAGTGACTCAATCAGACTCTTCTTCCGTTGTAAGCTTAATATATTTTTATTTGGGTTGAACAAAGACAAATTGACTGGAGTGGGACTTGAACCAATGACCTCCGAATTAACATACCGGCGCTCTACCAACTGAGCTATCCAGCCCTATGTTGGCGGTCTCCCTATTAGTCAACATCTTTGTTCAGGGATGCCAGTTAGAAGCCATTCAACAGTAAGCTGCCGTGTAGCCAGGGATCACACCCAAGTTTACGATACAACCTGGGAAGCGACAGCCAAGGGATCACCTGAAGGGGATGCGACTGTTTAATAATAAATATCAAGTAATATGTTGTAAACTCCAGACTACATTGGACTTGAAAATTTTATACCAGGTTTATGATTTTTTAAATGGTGAAGACCACAACATAACCTTACATTTGTTGTGGTTACAAAAAGAAAGCACTTTTGTGGTATTTATCCTGATGACATCCGATTTGACACAAGGGTACAAGTGGTCTCTAAAGCAGCACTTTTAGACAATGGTATGCAGTGACACCCTGGAAGACCTTAGCGACAGTAAGCTTGTACCAAAATGCCCTTATTTTCACCATTAAATTTTCAGAAGGCCATGTACATGTCCTACTAGCATGTTTATATTAGTCCAATCCAAATCTATACAATGAAGAGCACTCCTAAAACCTAATGAAAAGTGTATATGGAACGAACACATAACCAGAAGGACAACTGCTGCCCTTGTATTTAAAATGTGTGAGATTATTTTTTTAAAAGTTTGCATGCTTTTTGGGTTTCATAGTGTGTCATCAGCATTGTCAAATCCTGGCTTAAAATCATCCATTTGCATTAGAAAATCACATGGCATTATCAGTGATGATAACCAATCAATAGCCTTGCATCAATGATTGAAGTGGCCCAAACCACATAAGGTGATACTTAAGAATAAATCAGAATGGTACTTTTTTTTTTAAGATTTGGAAATGGAAATCCTGATGGCAAGGCGATATAATCTGACAAGCATGTCACCAGTTCAAAATCATCAAGAAGCATTCGCAACTTCACACCAAACAAACGCACATTTCTGTAGTTGTCCACATGTGGTTAACATGTCTGAAGTTAAGAGTGTTGCTTCATAATATGCCAACTTTAAGCTCCAATGGGAAAACATAAAACACATAAGCTTTCCTTCACAGAAGGATCAATGTTGTCATCCTAACAGACTCTGTGCATAACCTGTTTGCACATGTGTGCATCCTCCTGACGGACTCTGTGTGCATCATGTGTGTGACTGTGCATCATCCACCGTGCGCGGATAACTAACGAATAGCGCATGAAAGCCTTGATCAAGTCTGTCTACCTTCTTCCAAAAGCACTGTCAAAGCTGGCAAAACTAGCTTTTGTAGAAACCCCTAATAAACATCTGGAAGAAAAGAAAAGGTGTTTCAGTGTTAGGGCCAAAGCCTCTTAGTAAAAATCTGGACAAAAACAAAAGGTGTTTGATGACAAACCCCTTAATAAAGACAAGCAAGTGAGGCCTTCGGCTCAGGGCAATAATGAAATTGTAGTACACTGTTTGTTTTTGGCCCTTACACCTATGTGTATTAAGCATTGTATACTCAGTACTTTTCTGAGTCCTATGAAAAAATCAGCCTGTAGGCATATCATTTGGGTGGGGTTCAAAACCATGGCCTTTGCCATGCTAGAGCAGATGTCTTACCACTAGACCACTGAGCTGCCCCAAAGGCTAGCAGCAGCTCGTATCCTATTTTTGTTTTAGTTTTAGTCGGCAGGTAAGTGTTGGGTCCTTGTGGACTGACAATTTACCTTGGAATGTAGTATAGATGACTATTTGTATGTTTTGATAAAGTTCATTACTTGGAATGCACTCTCAATATAGCCATCTGAGAAACATTTATGCAGTGATTATGCTTCAAGACATTACTTGAATAAATATAGATCAATTCTTATTATTTTGTGTCACGTTAATTCAGGTGGTAGACTGATGATCAGACTTGGAGATAAAGAGCTAGAGTACAATCCAGACTTCAAGTTTTACATCACTACAAAACTAAGTAATCCACACTACACACCAGAGATTTCCACAAAGACTACAATTACCAACTTTGCTGTAAAAGAACAAGGTCTGGAGGCTCAGTTGCTTGGTATTGTGGTGAGGAAAGAACGACCTGAGCTGGAAGAGCAAAAAGATGCACTTGTCATGAACATTGCAGCAGGGAAGAAGAAACTTGTAGAATTGGAAGACGAGATTTTGAGGTAAATGCAGTCTAAATTTATATTAATTATTTAAGAGCTATAGTTATTTCAAACTTAATCATAGTGTGTCCTGATGATGTTGTCAATCTTTTTGTTTTTAATTTAAAAAAAGATGAATTTCAAAGGATACAGATTAACAATTTTGAATGTTGAACCTTGCTCTGTTGTTCATTATAAAAAATATTGTTATAGAGAAGACATACAGATGTCTCAGGTGCATTTCTGCTCTTTTTTGTTGCCCCGACCACAATGTAAAATCCAAAAATGTGTTATTTGTATTGTAAATACTATCAATAACTAACCGTACATTTTATATTATGCCGTTTTAAAATGATTTTTGCAACTGCATACATTGGTTGTCTGTAAAAAATAAGCAACGTAATAAAGATGATGTCACTATTCATACATCAGGTTGTTGAATGAAGCCCAGGGGTCTCTTCTCGATGATGAACAATTAGTCAACACCCTTCAAACATCCAAGAAAACATCAGAGGAAGTTGGTGAACAGCTCCAAGTCTCAGAGCAAACTGAAGCTAAGATTGATGCAGCTAGAGAGGTAAGCATTTCCAATGAAGATCCCCTCATACTAAGTTGATTAAAATACTTTCATAAATTGTACTGGTAGGAATTTATTTACTGACTGTTTTGAGTTCATTTGGTTTTTAGCCAAGCTGTAATTTTTGTTTGATGCAATTTTTCGTCAAAGCAAAGAAATCCTGCAAATGTGACACTTTTTGACAACTTAAACATTACTTCAAATCGTAAGATTTCACCTTAATAAACATAGCTGAACCCTTTATCTTGTGCAGAATTGAACATACGTGTAGAGGCATATACTTCTTGAACAGGGCAGGGAAAAATTATGGGATAATCTACTGTACCAAGAAGTTCTTAGATAACTTGCAATGTGATGTTACAAGTTTGATGTATTTTGTAGAGGATGAATTAACCTTACAAATAATTTGAACAGTTGTTTTGTTTGCTTTACCAAGCTTTGAGGTTGGAAACATAAAAGAGACAAACATTGTTTGTGCACGAAGTAAACGTTTTTGCATGGAAAGTTGTGCACAGAAGTTTGCTCAACTGTACTGTTGTCCCAAACAAACAAAATGTTTACAAAGTGATCAAAATTAATCACAACATAACTTTGGAAATACAAACATTAGTTTATATACACTATATACTACCTGCAGGATAACTTCTTTACCTAAATCTATTTACAACATTTTTTCAAATCATGGTATTCTGTTTGTAACACCTCTAAGTTTATCGTGAAAGCAACCATAGTCGCCAGTATTGTATACATTGCTTGTGAAAAAAATTGTACACAGAGAACAACTGTACATGTTTTGCATGTGGGGTGCATGTGATGCTGATGGTGATAGGGTTTCTGACCTTTGAACCTTTGTGAACAGTAGATGTTGTCAATTTTTCTTATATGAACCATGTGCTATTTTTTAGAACATCATAATATTAGGATTGTGCTCTATATGTGGCTGTTTGGTGCAATTCAATCGGCATGTAAAACTGTAGTACAACCTGTTAACTTTTTAGGGGTGTATGGGCCATTTGAGGAGAAACAGGCAGGGCTGTTACAGGCGGTTCAAGAAGTAACAGGCAGGGCTGTTATGGGCAGTTTGAGGAGTAACAGGCAGGGCTGTTATGGGCCGTTTGAGGAGCAACTGGCAGGGCTGTTATGGGCCGTTTGAGGAGCAACTTGCAGGGCTGTTACGGGCGGTTCAAGAAGTAACAGGCAGGGCTGTTATGGGCCGTTTGAGGAGTAACAGGCAGGGCTGTTGTGGGCCGTTTGAGGAGTAACAGGCAGGGCTGTTTCAGGCAGTTTGAGGAGTAACAGGCAGGGCTGTTTCAGGCGGTTTGATGAGTTACAGGCAGGGCTGTTACATGTACAGGCCGTTGGAGGAGTAACAGGCACGGCTGTTCCTGTTAGTTTGAGAAGTAAAGAGTTAGTATGTACCCTAGTGAAATCGTAGTTGAAACCTCACCTCTTACCACCTTCAGCTAGCTATCTGATGAAACCTTTCTTTACTAGAATTAGCTCCAAGAAAATGAGTACCGGGTAGTTTGAAAATTCTCTATGAACCCTAAGTTGTTGAAATAGATTTACGCAGAGTTACATGATTTGCTTAGATATTTTACAGTTTTTGGAATTGCGAACTGTTGTAGTACAAAAAACAAGTTCTAAAGCTTGTCTTATTCCACAGGGTTATCGCCAATGTGCTCAACGAGCATCTATTCTCTTCTTTGTCTTAAACGACATGGGACGTATTGACCCAATGTATCAATTTTCTCTGGACTCGTACATTGAGCTTTTCAATACATCCATTGATAAGAGTCAACGAAGCCCACAGCTGGAATCAAGAATCTTGAATCTCAATGAGTACCACACTTATGCTGTGTATAGGTGAGCATTTGATAAGGACAGAGTATTAATTTGAAAGATCTCAGTTTAGCCATGTTTACAGCTATTATTAATGCACTAGTATGACACTCATTAAGTACTCAGTGTCAAACTCGAACCTCCTCAATGTTGTTTATATCAAATAAACTTCCGACCCAATCATTGACTTATTTAAATGAAGAAATTATTATTTTTACTGGTGTATATCTTGAATTTTGTTCAGAAGCTGACTCTGACTAGAAACTTAATGATGCAGTAATTGTCTGACCAAACCATAACTGAGTTGTGAATGGCCCAAAGATCACATATGTGATCAAGTGTTTGTATGAAGTATAAATCTTTGAGGTTAATCAGAAGCGCAACTAAAGAAAAGTGCAAGGAGTTTTTCAGAATGAAAGGTGTGCAATTCCAATGCACATATATGAGACAGAAACACTTGGAGGGACTACAAAGGAACTTGTTTTGGTTAGGTTAGTCAAAATGAGCTCCTGATAGCATACAATAAGCTATCTTGTATGCCATTAGTTGTTGTAAAACTGATCAATGAAAGTGTTAATAAACAAATCAACTGTCGGTTGTCAGACAAAGTCAGAATTCACGTACCTAATCTAATTGATTTTCATCTGAAGTGAAATTCACCTGCATGTACTTACGAGCAAAATGCTTGAGTATTTTATTTTAAAAAGTAAAGAAAATTTGCCATTGACTTGTTAACACTTTGCTTTTCTGTTTAGATTCACATGTCGAGGTCTGTTTGAGAAGCATAAGCTTCTCTTTTCCTTTCAAATGTGTGCCAAAATTTTGGAAGCTGCTGGTAAGCTGAACATGGACGAATACAACTTCTTTCTTAGGGGTGGTGTGGTAAGTTTATCCTGTTTGCAAGTCTTTGTTGTATGTTCTTTTCTCTCTAGTTTTTGTTGCTGTCATAACTTTTGTTACATTTTTGGCGTTTATGTTGTATTATGCTAAAAGATTGTCAAATAACTATTGTTGAAAATGGTACACATGGATCATGATCTATTGGAATCCCAACAATTTGCTTACAGACTTGGGCAGGGCACTGATACCAGTCTCGACTCAAATTAAAGAACAATGTTGTGCAGGCTATATGTATTAAAAAGGCATGACATATTACTTATGTTACTGCTTTTGACACTGTTGGACATCAAATTAAGAGTACAGAACTTTACTTTTCCTATTCTTTGTTTGCCCGCTATCAGCTCGTTGTTCTAGATGAAAACTTGTTGTTATGTTGTAAATCGTTCAGTAAAGGTATAATAAAGACATTTTTATTAATTAGTTCAGTATATGAAGAGAAGAAAAAGGTAGCGTAAAACGTTGTTGTTGTTGCTAAATTGGATATATTGTCTTCTTCTTGGAACTGCAGAAAATCACATATATTGCAAAAAAGAAATATATCCTAGTCTTAGGAATATATTTGTACTGACAAATATTGCCTAGTTAATTAAAATGATAAATGTTGTTACTTTGGTACATGTAGGTGCTGGATCGTGAAGAACAAATGGATAACCCATGCTCAGGCTGGCTTGCCGATGCCTCTTGGGATAACATTACTGAACTGGATAAGTAAGCTCAATTTCAATTTCAATTTTGGGATGGTGGTTTGTGAAATCTTTCTTGTTAGCAGCCATCATTAGAACATGAATTACAAAGGTTACTTTTTAGTCAAATTTGTTTACACTCGAACAGACCCATTCAAAAAGTACTTCCCTTCCATTTCTACCTCTTTGGCAGTAGTGTTTGGTAAGACCTTGATGGTGCATTAAGTATTCCACACTGTCCTTTTTAAAGTTTCATACAAATGTATGAGCTAAAAAGCACACACAAACATATGTTAACATTTTTCACCAAAAGCTTTCCCAGAGGTGCAACTTCTCTGTTATTAATTGGAAATCTTACTGGAAATTGTTTACCCCAAAACTTGTTTATTGCCTTAAAAACTGATGTGTTTTAATCTGAAAATCCAGTTGTCTGAAAATAACAATCCCATCTTATAGAGTGCAGGATTTTTTGCTACAGCCAGTTGCATCTCTGCTATTTTCAGTCTTGAAACACAAATTTGTCTGGACTAAGTCAACAGAAGTTATGTTATTATTAATGCAAACAATATTGAATGTCCTGATGTTTCAATGCTAGCAGAGTCTTTCTCAAAGGCAAAAACAAATACTGTTATTACTGTTGAACTATTTTGTTCTCACTCATATTTTGCTTATTCCTTTATTTGCATCTGTACCTACAGCAAGTAAGTATAGTTTCAAGTTAGTAGTTTTTTAATTAATTGAGTTTACGTTCATTTGGTTTGTTTGTGTTTGATGGTTTATTTTGATTTTTTTAACTTTCATAAAAAAAAAATTTCATTTAAATTTCATTCAATGCAAAGTGTTTGAAACTGTCTCAGTCCTGCATATTTAAACCTTTGTCTAACCAAACCAGTTACATAGCTCTAGGATAATTACTATTGGAATGATATTCTGAATAACACATGGCCAACTTAAGTTTTCACCTTCAGAATTGCAAAGAAATTTAAGAAAAATTTTGTTTTTATTCAATTTGCATGAATTTAAGTACAGTAAAACCTTTAAATGGCTTGTTGTATTATTTTGGTTTTAGTAACTTTTGTCTAATTTGTTTAGTTTTACCTACGCTTAAATTGTCCTGAAATATTGGGTGATAAAACTTTTAAAATTTCATGTGCCTATAGACGATGTTTTCCTCCATAAAGTTTTATGTTATACAACTCTGTATTTTTATTTTCATATGTAAGGAGTCAAAGGTTTCGTAGATTGCATGATATAATTATTTTGATTTGTTTTTTCTGTATTTACGGTTGTCTTAATACATTTTTGCAATGGCTGAAATAATTATTTGGCAATTTTATTTGCTCCATTTAGTTCCACTGTGTAATATTTCCATCTAAAGCACGACCATGTGCACATACACAAAAAGGTTACTCTAAAACCTGGTTTTTTATTTGAATTTTTTGAATCTGAATAGATGTGTGTATAAACATGCACAAAGTCACACGCTACAAAAAACACAAGTGCTTTGCAGGATTGTTTTTTTAAGCATGATCACCTAGGATGAAGACAGTTTGGATAATGTGTGTATTGACTGCTAAATGGTGGGACTGAATGTTCTCTTTAAAAACACCTAATGTTGTGGTAAAATGTTTTATAATATTGTTTAATTGATTTTGAAGAGGGTAGTATCTAATGGAAACCTTCTTCTTACAGGCTGGCTAACTTTCATGGATTAGTTCAGTCGTTTGAACAGTATCCACGTGACTGGCATGTTTGGTATACAAGTTCAGAGCCAGAGACAGCTCCTTTACCAGGTAGATGTTCATAAACTACATGCATTAATGTCGATCTTATTTTGATATTTGAACTTTCTTATTATGGACTTCATGATGATGAAAGTAGAATGCTCTTAAGAATAACTCAACAATTGAAATGCTGATTTAAAAACTGTCCATTTAGTAATTAGAATTCTCCCTGATATAAACCTAGGGTGAGTTACCGTGATAAATGTTTTCCATAAAGCCCCGTCATCTTTGCAGTTCATGTAGAAATTGAAAGTTTTTATTAAAAAAGTAAAAATACAAAATAGCTTTTACAATTGTAAGACTGAATGGAATGATCAAATAATGCAAGTAATAATAGTATTTTTAAAAACAATTAATCATTACAAGTTCTCCACATTGCACCAAGACATATCAAAATACAGCAAAAAACATAGAGAACAAACTGAATCAGGTAAAGGCCAACTTAAATAGGTGTGTTTTCAACAGAGTTTTAAACTTTGCCACAATGTTAGTTCTCTTCATGTGAATAGGAAGGGCATTTCAGAGCTTACATGCATCATTAACATAAACACGGCCCCCTAAGGTAGCTTTGGTACAGTGAATAGGGTAGCTCAGAAAATTGTCATCATAAGAGGTATGAAAATTGTAGATTGTGTACTCTTCCCAATACATTAGTATTCTGTTTTTGTTTTAACAGGGGAATGGGATAGTGCCTGTAATGAACTGCAACGTATGCTGATAATTAGATCGCTGCGTCCTGACCGTGTGTCATTTTGTGCCACTTCCTTTATTGTGAATAATTTGGGATCCAAGTAAGTAAAGATACAGAAGTCAAGATCGATTCGTTAATAGTTCTCTCTTTTTGAGCAACTATTTAGTAAGAGTGGTTCGAATTATGAGAAAGTTGTGGAAACATCTTTAGACACTTTGTGGCCTTCCAGCCAGAAAATGTTGTTTTAGAATTATTGCTTTTTACACTGTGCACTGTAAAAATTTGAGCATTCCTTGGTAGTTGTCTCAAAATTGCACCACTACTGTGACAGTGTTGAATGTGCTTGAAGCAAATGTGTATTGGTGTGTGAATTAATTTGCAAGCCATTGTAAAAAATTAAAAGTAAATGAATGTGTTTTTTTTTTACTGATCCATTTTGTTATTTACTTGTGACTAGGTTTGTGGAGCCCCCTGTTCTTGATATGAAAGCTGTCTTGGACGATTCAAACACTAAGACACCTCTTATATTTGTTCTAACAACTGGAGTGGTTAGTATTTGCACACGAATGCTTCATTTAAAAATGCTTATTTTTCTTTGTAATAGTCATAATTACTTATTGGTTTTTAAAGAGTACGCAATTTTTTCCTGCTGTACTCAATAAACATCCCATGTAACCAACCTTGAAAGTTTTTCAAGAACGCACTAGCCTTGTCAAAGGCTGTCTTACTGCTTTAAAGCCATTTTTGGTCTGCTGCAGCTTTTGTTCCTCGTTGACTATCTAAACTCAATTATACACAATAGTTCACCAAGTCTATTGCCTGATATTCCAGGCACCAATACACACACATAACCACAACTCCCGGAGTTCACAGCCTGTCTTCTGAACAGTCTTGTACCATGCATTCTTTAGCCCTTTTCACACGACGGAAAAAACGAACATTCTTTGCGAAATTTTA
>CM021538.1:11298151-11308169 GCA_010994315.2 Pisaster ochraceus | reverse complement strand
TTAAATTCGTCGCAAGGAATGTTGGGTTTTTTTTTTCTCGTGTGAAAAGGGCTTTTCACTTTACTGATGTTAATTGTCCCCCAGACCAAGGAATGTGTGTTCTCATTGGTTATCTAATTAGCCTTACATGTTGTTCAAATTTTCAGTCAGTTTGCTGTAACAAGAGATACATGTTCGTGCAGTATAAACAATTGTTCACTTATTATTTGCTGTGAACTTTGGAGTAAAAGCTTATGATTAGACATTTTTGAAAATAAACTGCACTCTTAAAAGAAAGAAGACAATCACACCAATGGATTTTCCAGTTGGAAATGATTGCTGGAATTTCAGCAACTGTATAAAGGAAAGCATAAGCTGGCACTTACAGTAAGGAACAAGACTATTGTTGAACGGTGTTGGGCGTTGGGTGAGTGGGCAGATGTGCATGCGCAAGATGACAATGGGTACTGTAATGATCTGCTTACTCTACATCTGCTGTTGTATATTGCTTGATGTTGGAAGGTCACATTGAGAATAATAAAGAGACACAAGGAATGGTCATCACTTACAAGCAATTAGCATTCATGACCAACATTTCAAATGTATTATTACATGTTAATGAGTATGTGTTCAATACACATACAAACACAATTTTGGGGCCAAATTCCTTTGATAATGGCTTTGTGCTGACTCACGTTCATTTTTTAGACCTTATCATTTGTTTACAATTTTATACCAAATGACCAGTTAGTCAGTGGATGGAACCTAGTTGAATGTGAACAAGGATGTGTTTCAGATTCTAAAGAGCAAAGCTAGTGCTTTCTTATTTAGTATTAGGTTAGTATGAATATTTGTATACTTATTTATACATTATGCTCACCCTTCACTGGAAAATGTTGTTTGTGCATGCCGAGTATTTTCATGTCAAGCAGAATGAAGCAATCACGATGTCAGCAGTGTGTTGTGGGTTGGGTGCTTACTTGCAAGTATGAAATATACTGCTAATTTTTTCGTTATTTTTATTCATTCATGCCTGTATACCTGAAATGCTGCATAAAAAAAAATCTTGCTGACTTTGTGGCTTGTTGAAAACTTCTTCTTCTTGTTCAATTTGGCTGTAGGATCCAACGAGTATGCTACTTCAACTGGCAGAGCAGAGTGACATGGCACATCGATTTCATGCACTTTCCTTGGGTCAAGGTCAGGCACCAATTGCAACGCGCATGATTAAAGAAGGTGTTCGAGAGGTGACGCTTGCCATTTTATAGAAAGTTTATTGAAATTTGAAACAATGTGGAACTTTCTAAAATAAAATTTAGTTACCTGCTTATCTTGCTACAATGAGTGATTGTGAGCAGGGTCAGGAGTTGAGTTTGGGATCTAGTTGTGTAATTGCTTTAATAATATTTAATTTGGTTTTACCCTTACACCGATGTGTAATAAGTACTGTATACTCAGTGCTGTCCCGAAAAAAAACCCACAGGCAATCACTCAGGTGGGTTTCGAACCCACGACCGTTGCATTGCTAGAGCAGATGTCTTTAATAATAACTGGCTTTAATAATAGTTATCATTATACCGTGCCAATTAAGGGTTCATTGAGGTCCTTTGGTTTTTTTGTTATTTTCTACTTTTTGCTGTTCTGTTCCTTTTACACAATGTTTTAGCACTCTAAAAGCTGTATCTTGGTCCATGCACTTTCTGCTTTGTCTGGTGTCATTTCATGTTATAATGATTACCAAATTAGCCTGTACTATGTTCACAGTGGGCCTTCCTAGGCCTTACAATTCAGGCATGTGAGTTTGGTTGTATTGCATGTGTGGAGTGCTGTAAGCCACAGGTGATAACCAGCTCGGACCTGCCTCCTATTTGCTTAATACAATGATCAACAATGGTGAAAGCTTATAAAAAAAAAATTTAACAAAGGGACAAAGGTCTTGAATCGGGGATTACACAATAATCCCAGGAAAAAGGGAGATTTGAAACATAAATTCCAGTAACATTTGTCTCTCTTTGTACAGGGGAAATGAAGTGTTCCATTATGAGTGCATGCATGTGTGTGCTACACAATGGAATGTCCAAGGGCGATATTATACATCAACTGACATGACCAACCCAACCAAAGGGAGTTGTTCCAAAACTGTTCTGAAATATAAATAAACGTCCACTGCTATTTAGTTTTGAAAAGTTTAGTGTAATAAGACGTTATCCAAAATCTTATCCAAAATCAAGTGGTTAACACTGATGGTGCTGATGGTTATCAGAGAGAGCACTTTAAAATGTTGCGTGAAATTTGAAATCCGATATCCTTTGTCCCTCTAGGTAATTTGAAATCAACTCTCCAAAATACAAAATGTTTTATTGTGTGTTATTTGTTGTAGGGTAACTGGGTGTTTCTGGCCAACTGCCATTTATCGTTAAGCTGGATGCCTGCGTTGGCTAAGTTAGTTGAACAACTACAAGTAGAAGAACCACATCCAGATTTTCGACTGTGGTTAAGTAGTAGTCCTCATCCTGAATTTCCAATCTCTATATTACAAGCTGGCATAAAGATGACCACTGAACCACCTAAGGTGAGCCACTCATACGTCTTTCTTTGTTAAATTAATGATGTATCAAGCATTTTGGAACACAACATTGAGCCAACTGCCATCTCTCTATGTATGTCTGTCTGTCAGTTTGCCCTTACAAGATTTATATATATATTTTTTGACATTGTGGGGTTAATCTTACAATGTAGTTAACAACAAAGATTAAAGAAACATGATAAAAGAAAACAAATTGGGAAGTCCACAATACAAAAATAACATTCAGCCTGGAACAAAACAATAAAAAATACTAAAACATCAAAGTGAAATAATTGTGTGGTATTATTATTATTTTATTTGCACAGTACCTCAATGCGGTATTAACTTTTTCAAGCTTTCAGAGTAGTTATTTTTCCTTGAAAATATCATTGTCACATTGAATTCAGACTTGACAAAGGAAAGACTACACCATTTTTTAAAGTGTGAGAAGATATGAGTATGCAAAACCTTGGCAGTAAGCTACCGCTGATAATCTGGCATAGTATGCTGGAATATTGAAACTTGAACTAGCCTCCCATTAAGCTGAATATAATGATAAACAATGGTGGCAGCCTGTCCATTCTTGTAAGCCATGTTTGTACAACAAAATGACAAAGGTTTCGAATTGGAGATTACACAATAATCCCTGGAAAAAGAGAGATTACAATCTTGAATTCCAGTACTTTTTGTTCTTCTTTGTATGGTGGAAATGAAGTGTAGCTTGGTAGGTGCATGCCTGTGCATGACACATCAGTCTTCAGTCATTAGTCTTTCGTGAAATAATCCCTTTGAAACACATAATTAGGCTATTGACCCAATTTACCTGATGCCTTCGTCACAATAATTTTGCTTGTGCCATTTTGGGAGTCATTGTCCCATTTTAGGTGACATAGCATTTACATACTTATCATTATAAAAAGTGGGGAATGAAGAAGCACAAAGATGACAAAATCAGACAAAAGATCTGGATGGCGAAGAAATAAGCCAGATTCGGAGAACAGTGAAGTGCTTTAAAAAGATCATCACCAGTTCTAGATTAAAAAAAAAAAAATTGTTTGTGTGTGGACGGGTTTCAACTGAAATGGGTTTTCAACTATGTCTTGACATGATTTGATATCATGTGGTCATTGGGTAAATCATGATCATATCATCAACGGTACATTATGAAGAGACCAGGGATGAAGTGATAGTAGACCTTCATTATTATGCACAAGTGTTAGTATTTAGGTGTGTTAAACGCCTGACTTTAAGTTAACTCAACCAGTGCACAGAGCAGGTTTCCTAATTGCTATCAACAGTAGTTGTTTCATACAGAAGAGGACTACAATTTTTACAGGGGAAGAAAAATGATATCTTTTCATAAAACAATTTACATTTACAATACTGAATCCAGTGATGTTTTGGTTTGTTTGTTTTTGGTTTGATTTTCAAAACATCTCTTACACAACTGTTACTGTGTTCTGGTGGAATGGGCAAAACTTTTCTTTTTAAAAAAGCTAAATTTGTAGCCACAGATTATAAACTTGAGTATTTCTTAAAAATTGGACTTGTTTTCTTTATTTTATATTTCAGGGAATAAAGGCCAACATGAAGCGTTTATACCATCTGGTGACAGAGCAACAATTTGTTCGATGTCAGAAGCCAGAAAAATACAAGAAACTATTGTTTGCACTCTGCTTCTTTCACTCTGTTCTCTTAGAGAGACGTAAATTTCAAATGCTTGGATGGAACATCATGTATGGCTTCAATAATTCTGATTTTGAAGTGAGTAGTTTTAATTGTGTCACACGAAATTAAACTTAATGAGTATCGATGAAAAAGTCAAGGATCACATTTTTTTTTACAGTAAAAAATATTGTATTTAGATAAGTTTGTAATAAACTTCAAAAGTTTCTTTTCTTTGCAAAAACTTGAAGAGTATTTTTGTCTACAGTGGCAATGTCTTTGACAACAATTACAGCATGTTTCAAACTAGCCCATGTCAGTTCTCCCTTTTCCTTATCTTTTCTGATTAATTATGAATGAAGTACTATTCTGCCTTCTTGGTACATATCACGCAAATGGAACCAATGCCTCAGTCAAAAAACGCTATCCAGCTTTATTGTGTTCTCCTTTTGAGCTTGCATCATTTTTGGAAAAGTTTTTGTAACTTTTGGGGAAAAACAATTCTTATGTGAAACTTGTATGTGTTTTTGTATATTTCTTCTTAAGTTTGATGTAAACTGTAGTTTTTGAAAGTTTAAAAGATTCATCACTGACAATGTGATTCTTTCTATTCGAACATACTTAAATGCCAAAAGATAATGTAAAGTCTGATAATAAAAATACTGTCCAATATTAGTATATAATAATTCTGGTTTGGTGCTAGGTTTCTGAGAATTTGTTGAGTATCTACCTTGATGAATACGAAGAGACGCCATGGGATGCTCTCAAGTATCTCATTGCTGGAGTCAACTATGGAGGCCATGTCACAGATGACTTTGATAGGCGTCTACTTATCACCTACATAAATGAGTATTTTTGTGAGGCTGTGCTTACCACAGCATTCTACAAGTGAGTAACTTTTGATACTGCTAGCATTACATAATTCTTTATATATACCTCAATTTTGAATACATAAATCTGAATTAAATTAATAGTTCTAGTAAAACCAATGCCTCACAAAATACATTGTTCATATGACCTGTTATGTAACGATTTTCTATGATTCTAGTCAATTTAAAATTTAATTAGGCTCACTTGACACAAGTAACTTTATCAGAATTAAGCAAATGAAATTGTATGAAAATTATAAACAAATTGTATGAATGTTGATTATATTTTCCCTACACAGGCTGTCTTCATTACAGACTTACTACATTCCAAAAGATGGGCCTCTACAAACTTACAAGGTACACCTATTTGTGCTCTTTAAAATTGTTTATTTACAGCATGTTTGTCACTCAAGTTAGACAATATCCTTTGAATAGTAGTTCTTACTGCTTATGTGTATGTTGAGAATGACAGATATTACTGGATCTAAATATGATTATTGTTGTCATCAGGAGTACATCAGCATGCTGCCTGGTGTAGACCATCCTGAAAGTTTTGGTCAACACCCAAATGCGGATATTGCAAGTCAAATTACTGAGACAAGGCTGTTATTTGATACACTCTTATCACTTCAACCACAAGTGTCTGTTAAACAAGGAGAAAGCCGCGAGAGTAAGGTAGGACTTCAGATATCATGATTTCCCAAGATTCATATCTTGGTGAAAGGTTTTAATCTACCAGGAATTCTATTTTTCACTGGTGGTATTTATTGCATGTATCTGTGATACCCACAATGTTGTAGTCATTGGCACAGTATGATACAAATACTTAAATGGAACTCTTCACATTTTGATTGGTTGGAACAAATATGGTCCAGTGTTGTATTTCATGCTTGTCCACTAATGACTGTGGCAGGCATCTCATCTATACACTTCTTTTGACTATGCATGTTGAGGTGGTCATAAACTTGATAAAAGGCAAAGTATACCTTTGGTTTTTTGAGCCGTTCTATTGTTTTGATACTATATAAATGTAGGTATATACAATAAAACTAACCTATAAAAGTTTCATTTCAAAAGGTGGCCAAGTTTTTGAGATATCGCCGAAAATCCAGAGCGAATACGTCCACGTATGAAGAAAAGTCCCTTATAGGAATACACAATCTGAGAAATGTTTCTGACAGAAATGTTTTCTAGATTCAAATTTTGGGAGATAAAAAAAAAGACATTTTTCCCCATAACCACATTATTTTGAATGGAAATGTTTTTCAATATGCGTTATGCCATCAAAAGCAGCTGAACTTCTTACCAAGTAAGTTTTTATTGCCAGTAATTTTTTAGAGTGATTACCAAACGTATACCTTCCCTTTAAACCACTGATGTGTAAATGGAGAACCCTACCAGACACTACTGCATTAATATGAAGTGAACTGACAACATTTCCTGTGATTGTGATTTTATATCATTAGGTCCAGAAACTTGCTGTTGATGTTCTAGAGAAAATTCCCCCTGATATAGATTATGAAGGCACAGCAAAGATCCTTAAGGATGACCCATCTCCACTCAATGTTGTCCTACTTCAAGAGGTATTAAAATATTTGTAGTTTTCAATAAAGGCACCACATCAACCGCCCCACATCAGCACTAAATGGAAGTAGTATAACATGTTTTTTGCTCAAAATAAAATGTCACAAAAAAAGCAGGGAACATTATTTGAGAGCAATCTTGGTATTAGTATTTGTTTTTTTCCATACATCGATCTGTGTGAAGCACCGTAAACTCAGTACTTTCCTTAGTCCTTATGCACAGGCATATTACTCAGGTGGGATTTGAACCCTCAACCGTTGCTATTTAGACACAAATATACCCACTATGTGAGTCTATATTACAGTCTACAATATGTATAATACCAAATGCACAAAGAAAGTCTAATGGAAGATATTTGCTGACTGCAGAAATTTGCATCACCTCTGTTCAATTTCACAAAGCACTAAGATTCATCTTAAGATGAGTTGTCAATTTTGCCATGGTGATTTGTATTATGACATCATACTTTGCTTAGCAATTAAGATGGATTCACAGTTAAGATAAATCTTAGCTGTGAAATCCAGCATTGGCAGCTACAATCCTGGCCAAAATGCTCGGGCCACCTGACAATAAACATACCATTCCCTCTTTCCCCACTGCCCTGCCCAATGTTTTGATTGATTCGTTTGATTGATTCGTTTAGGATTCTTTTTGCATTTTATGCTTTAATATGCTTTTGAGTCGCAGTGGTTTGGTTTATTTTTAATATTCCTGGATATTACTGTTCCATTACATCATTAGTAACCGAACAGTAACAAATAATAGTTTCTTGTATTGTTGCATATTAGTTGAAATCTTGGCTAAATAAATCAAAATAATAATAATTATAATTGTAACCACACTCGGGGCCCAATGAGTTCTGACCAGGATTGACTGCTGATATTGACTCGAGCACTGCACAGATGCATCCATCAAAATTCAACTTATGTTACCACAAGGGAAACAAACTATAAAATTTGACCTCCAAATTAATGTGCCGGCGCTCTACCAACTGAGCAATCTAGCCCTTATGTTGGTGGTCTCCCTGTTTTGTCAATATTTTAGTTCGAGGTGCCAGACTGAAGCCATTCAACCTATAACTTTTCTTTATTCAACCCAAAATTAATTTAATATGCGTCATAAATGCATTGTGGTTAAATAATATGATATTTAGTTTTGTGTGATAAATACTGTATATAATATTCAGCCAACCAATGTCTTTATGTTTTGTTTCAGATCCAACGGTACAACACCCTCCTCCAAATTATTAGATCTTCTCTAGTAGATCTTGAGAAAGGCATAAAAGGTTTGGTTGTCATGTCATCAGACTTAGAGGAAATTTTCAACTGTATCAATGATGCAAGAGTTCCGGCAATGTGGGAAAAGGTAAAGTGTGTAGTACATTTAAGTTTGTTAAATGCCACATTGATGTCATAATTGTATCGGGGATAAAGAATATATTTGTTGTCCCCCACCCCTTAAATGCGTACGGTACATGTAGATCTCTTCAATTCCCATATTAATAATTTGTGATATTTATTTGTTAGATTAATTGTATGCTGAAATAATGCTTTGGAATTTAAAATATTTCTCAAATTAACATTTGTATGTAAATAAGTCACAAGCTGTTACCTGAATCAATTGAGCTTGGACTAGCAATTTTTTACAAAAAGATCCACTTTACAGGATCAAGGTTTACAAAAGTCAAGAACTGGTAACCAAAGCGGTCCATGTGAGGTGTAAAACCGGTACAGTACCTTATTCCTGGTAAGCAAGTATGACTTAGTGGAAATCATGCTGAGTGTAATCAAACAAATAATACTTTATGGCAATTACACAAGCTGTGGCAAACAAATAAAATAATTCTTTTTTTATTCAGGCCTACCCTTCTTTGAAGTCACTCGGTTCGTGGACTCGTGATCTTGTGCTGCGTGTGGATCAGTTTGAGAAATGGGCAAGCACCGCACACCCCCCTGTCATCTACTGGATGTCTGCATTCACCTTCCCCACCGGATACCTCACTGCTGTTTTACAAACCTCAGCTAGACAGAATAATGTGAGCATTACAATTACATTCTGTCAACACAATGAGTTTGAATCCAAAGATGTTAAAGAAACCTTTTGGTGGCACAACTGGAACCCCTTGAGTTAGCGTTTGGTTTTTTAAGTAGTGGCTTGTTCTTACTAACACATTCTTTTCATTTTTTTTAATGTTAAGATCAAATTGTTTGACAAACTTTTTGGTTATTTATAGAGGTTTGGGATTGTTCCCTAACACCATTTTCTCTTACAGTGTTAGAGCTTGTGTTTCCTTCACTTTTTTCCCCATTTTTGTCTTTGTAAGAATATAAAATCAAACATGACCTTTCCACTGTTACAGAAACAACCTTTTTCTGAATCGCTACTTGAGGTTAATTCAGTATAATGGTAGAAAATTTGAGAAAAGTTTTATGAAATGGAATAGTAGTTACCATTTAGTGGTAGCACTAACTAATTGTAGTAGAACATTCAGATTTCACTGTTATTTTTCTTTTCCTTTTCTGCAAACTTTTTATACAACTATTGAGTCTAAAGGGCAAAGATCATAAAATTTGAAAGCTTATCCACAAACAAATTTGATTCAAGAAGACAAGAAAAGAACTGAAAAGTGCTGTGCCTCTGCAGTGTTGGCTTCAAAGCAGTGGTAGCACTTTTCCTGATGGTGTTTTTATCATGACAATTAGTGTGAGCAATGTAAATATTTGTATATTTTAACACAGCAAATGAACAAATGAAAATTTGAACTGGAGCTGAAAGATTAAGATGACACAGTTGGCGAGGACCCCATTTTCTTCTCCTCCCCCTATGGTTACTTGAGTCATTATTTTTCAATTTCAACTTGTTTACCATAACTCAAAACTGTTATTTAAGTGTGTTTTTTTAAATTACCAAGATGTGTAAATTTGTGTACATGCAAAAACTACTTATTCACCCGTCTAAATTTATCATAAAATACTTGCTGCTCGTACCTAATTACTTAAAATTATGAAATTTGGCTGTGGCAAATTCTTTTTATTGTTTTGCTAAAATAGTTTTTTACAAGGTTTCTTCCAGCCCAATGATGAGGCACAACAACTTGGTTCAAATTTCATGGTGTAGATGAGTGTTTTTGTACTTTTAGAGGCCTTTGAAGGTTTATTTTTAAGGGTGGTATGAGACATACTAATCCATTATTATAAGTCTCCAACTTTGAGGAGCTCATATGCTGATGAGGTCGAATGATTCTGACATTTAGCAAACTCATCTTAAATAAGTTAACTTTGAACACTGTGCTTACAATGCCAAATTTTAATGGAAGAACTTGAAGAGTTTAATTACAGGATTACAATGTGTGATG
>CM021538.1:11279642-11291574 GCA_010994315.2 Pisaster ochraceus | reverse complement strand
GGACTTCTCGTTATTAACTTCACTGCCGCGGAGTGAGTTCTTAATTGGTCTCAAAGTTTCGACTAGCTTGCTCTAGTCATCATCAGGAGACTGAAGAGTGTGAGACCTGTTTGCCTATTTATAGGGGTTCAGAGGTTTCAGTGTAGAGTTAGTCACTGCTCTGACTGGTTCTTCTGAAAGGAGAACTGTAGTTGGAGGGAATAGGGCTATTGTGTGGGTTGCCCATTGTGTGTGAGTACCCTGTGTAGTGGGGCATGTCAGTAGACTGTGGGATGTCAGTGGAGTAGGGTGGTAGGATTGTGTGCCACATACTGCTAATGAAGTGACCGATATCTTGTGGTACAAGTACTTGTGTTGTGCTTGTGTATTTTGATAGCTTCCCTGATCCTCCGTGTAAACCAATGTCTCTCAGGAGCTATGATTCAAGCCTGATCCCAATCTATGGCATGGTCTAGATCGGTGGTGTGTTTGACAATGGCAGATTTGTCATATTCCCCTCTGCGGTCATGGGCTTTGTGTTCCTTCAGCCTGGTGGTAAGGTCTCTACCAGTCTCGCCAATGTACACTTTACCACAAGAGCAAGGAATTCGGTACACTCCTGCTTGACTGCTAGAGTCATGCTTGTCTTTGTGGGTGTGCAGCTTCATTTCCAACTTATTGCGAGTTCGGTAGTAGACCTTGATGTCCACTTTTCGGAGGATACGCTGGATTTAGTGTGATGTATGACCAATGTGCGGGAGGACCGCAATGGGCATATCTTCGGAGTTGGCAGACCGAGAGTTGTGTTCGGAACGGAACTCTCGTTTGTTCGGCCTATACCCATTCTCTTTCAGCACTGTGTTAAGGTGCTCCAGTTCATTTGGTAAATGTTCGTTGTCACAAATGTGTGCCCTCCGAAGTAGGGTGCGGTTCACTGAGGCTTTCAAAGAAGGAGGGTGAAATGACCGAGCATTAAGATAGCGGTCTGTGTGAGTTGGTTTCCTGTACATGGAGTGTGCAAGAGAACCATCAGCCCTCTTGGAAATGAGTACACCAAGGAAAGGTAATGAATCGGATGTCTCTTTTTCCATGGTGAACTGAATGTTTGGATGTTGCCGGTTAAGGTAACTAAGGAAGTCATCAAGGTTTTCCAATCCATGTGACCAAATGATGAACTTGTCATCCACATATCGAAGCCAAAGCTTGGGTTCGAGTTGTGCTGTACCCAGAGCTTTCTGTTCAAAATCTTTCATGAAGATATTCGATAAGACAGGGGAAATAGGAGACCCCATGGCTAAAGCCTGTCTGTAATACCCATCTCTCCATTGGAAGTATGTGGACTTCACACATGTCAATAATAGATCATGGATCTGGTCTGGCGTTAGGCTGGTTCGGTTGGTTAGAGTTTCTTGTTCGAGGACCGATTTGGTAATTTGGCATGCTGCATCGGTGGGTATGTTAGTGAATAGTGATTTGACATCAAAATTCACTAGTACGTCAGAGGTTTTTAATTTAATTCCCTTTATGATATCGATAAACCCTGCTGAATTGGTACCATGCAAAGCCTCAAAAAGTAGATTTGTGTTGACTTGTACATCCCAAAGTCAATAGTATTTCCTGAGTCATATTGCCTCTCGTGATAACATGTTTATTATGGGTCGTACATCTACGATTGCTGACTGTTTTTGAGTACATAAAAAAATTGTACGAGTGTGATAATGGCGCTTTCGGAATACACTACCTTGGCACTGAAAGAGTTAAATCTGCGGCTTGTGCATATTGATGCCTTTTGCATTTACAAAGTGATGAAGTTTTCATTTTCTCTTTCTTTTGTTTTTTTTCTCAAGTTCACCCAAAACGAGGCTAAAAGCCACTCTTGGTACAAGAAGGAAAATAGTAAATATTAAATAGTAAAATAAAAAAATACAAGAAGGAAAATAGTAAAAATGATATTCCAGTTAGTAGAATAAAGAAAGCTGTTGGAAAGGCTCTTTGTTATTCATCTCAGCAAAACAAGAGTGTATGGGTGGGAACAAGCAGAAGGCCTGGTTTAAAAACAAGAGTGTATGGGTGGGAACAAGCAGAAGGCCTGGTTTAACACTCAAATACCCTGATAGGAGATCTCAAAACCAGGGGTGCAATCCACTTGCACAAACAT
Source organism: Pisaster ochraceus (assembly GCA_010994315.2). Classification (NCBI taxonomy): domain Eukaryota; kingdom Metazoa; phylum Echinodermata; class Asteroidea; order Forcipulatida; family Asteriidae; genus Pisaster; species Pisaster ochraceus. The sequence goes on along the minus strand of CM021538.1, from coordinate 11,289,437 downwards.
TGCCGACGTTTGCCAACAATTCCAAGTGGAACCAGTTGTCGTAGCCAACTTTTGGTGAACGTTAGCAACCATAGGCAAATGTATTTCTTGGGTGTTGGCGGGTGGTTTTTAAAAAACAAAAGGTGAGCAGACACTATATTCTCTTGTCACGAAAATACTTACATGTGTATGTGTTTTCAGTGGTTGCAGCGTAGTCAGGTGGAGTTGATATAACAACTTAATTAGTTGGTGTCGTTGTGTACAAATGAGGATTAAAATATATCTACATTACAGCAAAAACCAAGTTACAAAAAATAAAAAAATGTTTGGTGTCCTCACTTCATTACAGAGTGCCGCCGTAGTGACATCACGACGTGCGCAACCAGTCAATCCAACAATCACAAACATTTGCGCAAACGGTTGAGTGGAACGCAGCCCAGGTCGAACACACTTGCCATGAAAATATCTGTGGAAAAGACAGAGGCTGGCTACAGACCCAAGGTGGGAAACAGGTTACAACCGGTAACGTTGATCCCAGACCTTCACCAACATGAATAACAATATGCTTCTGCACTATCTAATAATAAATTACAGGCAGAATCTCTAGAGCGAAACAGAGACAGTTCTTGAGTTTTCTTTGAATTAAAGGTAACTAGCCAATCACTCCCCCACTTGAGCACATTCTCTCAGTCATTATTTAGTGAAACCCCACACAGCGAGAAGTGTTGGAAGAGTTAGGGGAAACACAGTAAAGGGTTGAATCATCAACAAACATGGCGAGCTGAGACAAAACTTCATCAGCCCCAAACCATTGATGTAAACAAGAAAAAGAGAAGGACCAAGTACTGAAACACTGTGGAACTAGGGAATTGATAGAACGGGAAAACATTGAGGGTAAAGGGCAACCTTCAGCTGGAAAGGAAAGAAGAGCTTATAGATAACATTCTTCCTGACACACCATATGCCTGCAGCTTGTGGAGTAGGTCCGAAAGAAATATTTGCAGGAAGTGTTGTTACACTGGCTAGTACAACGTGGTAACTACATCTTGTTTGTGTCTACGGTTTTGTATAAAGTGACGATACGAAAGAAAACTGAAGATATTTTTACTTTAGGTACGACTTTTGGGTTTAAAATACTTTTGATTTAATTTAGCTAACAAAGTTTTGTATTTAATTAGGTGTGGGCTGCAGGGAGATACAAGGGTGGAGGTACAATTAGGTCGGGGCTACATTTAGGTTCATGTTTGGCTTCGTTCAGGTCGAGGCTACACTTAGGTTGGGCGACATTTAGGTACAATTGTGAGGCTACATTTAGGTCAGGCGACATTTAGGGCTCGGGCCACATTTAGGAGCTGCACATTTTACCCTAATAAAATGATAGGGTATTAGGGAAAGCAAATCACCGGTTGAGCTGGAATGGCAAAATCGGAATTTGCAGTCAGTTAGAAGGTCATTGTCCTCCAGGTATCCAAGGAGCTGTTGATTAACAAAACAATTTTAAATCATTGAAGCTTCTACACGAGTTTGTACACAAACATTGAAGCATGTCTTCAACACACATGACAAGTTAGCATTCTAGTCAATGTATGTATGTTTCCAGTGTTTGTCACAAATGAAATGAATCACAAGTTGGTAACTCACTTGAACAATGTACATTTTCACTCTTGCTCTGTTTAACATTCATTTTGAAATAATTGTTTCAGTTATGTACAATAACATTTTTAACAAAAGTGGTGCAATAAATCAACTTAACTTTTAATGATTAAACTTGCAAAAACAATACTTGTGGAAGTTTTACTTTTACTTTGCAATTATTACACTCAATGGTCCTCCACATCATCACATCCACAACATGGAATACTGTTTGATGACAATAGACCTTATGCCTTGACGTCATCCAGCCGCCATCTTAGAGGTAAAACAATGACGAAACAATCGAAACGCACAGATTTTTACGCGCGGCACACAGAATTGGCCAATGAACAACCTCCTTTTGACGTCTAGGCGAGGGCGCCCTACTGAAATGACGTCATGTGTATAAGGTCTATTCCACTTCTAACACTATGACTGCCGCCTGTGAGTATCTTCGTAGTAACAGGTGTAACGGATTCTGCCACTATGAGTATACTCGTAGAGAATGAAAGGTTTTTGTATTGTTAATTGAATACACTGGCATCACTGAGAATGCAACAAATGCGCTTCTGGCAGTGGTGAGGACATACATCCTTAGAATTTGTATGTTCAAATTATTTAGTGTTTTTGCTGTTGGTATGCACGCATGCGCACCACACTTGGCAAATGGGAACGCCCTACGAATCTATGACCGGCAGTCAACATGTTAAAGCCTGCACACATCACTGATACCATTTCCTTTGAATGCCAATCAGTATTTTGGTGTGGAAGTACAAGTATTTTCCACACTAATTGCAAATAGCAAAGTGATAGTAAAATAGTGTTTTGCTGATTATTTTTGATGTGTTCATTCAAAAGCCATTGAGAATTGTACATGAAAAAAGCTAAGACAATTTTTTGAGCACATAAGAAATTGGAGATAATCTTTAAGATTGTGCCAAAAGGTTTTCAATAGTATATCATTTTTAGTGTGGAGAGACACTGACGCACCAAAGTACATTTTCCTAAATTTATACTGTAAAAAGAAACCCCCAAAACCATATTTAGCTCCTATAATGAATTTATTACTTCTTATTTAATTTAATATTTTTCTTAATGTCATCCTTTTATTGAGAAAAATATCAATATATACTTTTACACAACACAAAATTGCGGTAAAGCACTGTATAATCTGTGATAAAATACAGTACTGTTCACTCCACACTTTTCCAGTCTTGTGAAAAAAAAAAACTTTAACTAAATTGATTATTTGTCAAAATGAATAAGGTTTATTTATATCTAAATCAAGAACTACAATCAGTTAACTATCTTACTATCATAAATACGTTTTCCTCAGTTTGATGTCACAGTAAACAAATATTATAACTTTCTTAAAAACACCATATTTTGTTAGCCCTATTTTATTGTTTCTTTGCTGAAAGGTGTAAAACAACATATCTAATTCCACTCAAAACATTGACAGGGCAAGTAATAACCTGTTTTCCTCTTCATGTCAGTTGACGTGTATACTTATTGGATGACGTGTGCACACAAACAGTAGACTTTTTCTAATGCCAGCAACAATTTTGGTACCCTCAATTTGTTGCAGTCAGTCGGATGGCCGACGACGTGTAAATCCAGCCACACATTCCATTGTATAACGTGCATAGGCGTTCACCTACTATGATACAATGTACGCTTGTTTCCCCAGTACAGAAAGGGACAGATGGTACTGTATCTCACATGTTTGTAATCTCTAATTCCTGATTCCACACTTTTGTCTTTTTGTTATACAAACATGGCTAACAAGAATGGACAGGCTGCCGCCATTGTCATTGTATTCAGCTCAGCGAGAAATAAGAGGCTTATGAAGTTTTGCAAATCAGGGTTAATGCATACTCACATTTTCTCACAAAAGAACAACAAATCCCGGTGCTTATTATGAGAACTTAAAAAAATGAGAAAAACAGTTCTGTTTCAAGTCAGGGTTTTTATTGTGACAACGATATTTAAAAGGAAAATTATTACTCGAAAGAGTTTTGAAAATATTACCATGCAGAGGCATGGACATTTTATGGAATATGGACCAGAAGTGATTAATATGCAATTTGTTTTTATTATTTTAAGGTAGGGTCATACTTTGGTCATGACCCCAAAAAGAAAGTTTGTAATTTAATGGTAGGAAGCATCATGTGAAGTTATTTCATCTGATTAGAAATCAATAAAAGTATGTTGACAAATTTTAATTTACAAAGATTGCATGTAGGTAACTTTTTGAACTATGGCTGTGGTTGGTACCCCTTTAAACATGGATGGAGTCAACTTTCTTGATGAAACTACTGTGAGATTTCTCAACAAGCACTGTATTTTGCCTGTAAATCAGCATTACCCTGACAAAAACCAATTGATGACCCTACCTTTGACTCCCATCCATCCACAGCAAACATAAAACAGTCTACTGATAGCTAAACCTTAGACTATCTTCAAATTTGTATCCCTTGGACACTATCATAAGGTCAGTGACAACATTTTGTTAGTGCTGTAATTAAATTTGAATTGATGCTTCATGGGTAAAAAAAACCCCCAAAACATGAGGAGAATTACATACAGTGCAAGTGCAAATGTTTATTTAAATTCGGTCACAATGTCACTGTATGAAATCATTCTGTCAAAATCATAAAGTTCAGTAAAGTTCTCACAGTAAGCACAAAATCGGCCATTAGGCAGTTCTATGAATCGGCTGTTAGGCAGCTCTATGAAATTGGCCGCATGTCTGGTGCCAAATACTCCTGGTGTTTTGTTTTTACAAAGTTACAAATAATGTTTCATACTTGAACATCAATGATCTAAAGTCTGCAATTGATATTGGTGGATTTTGGAAGTGGTTTATTAATTTATTAACACAATTTCAACATCAAGAAAAACCTACAGTTGGTTGTTGATGAGATTCAGAATGGCAAACACTGGCCATTATTTGGTCATCTTTTCTTGCAGCTTTTCTTGAAGGACATCCATCCCTTTTGTCTTTATTTTTTGAAGGTTATTGATGATGGGCTTCAATGTAGCAATAACTCGCTGTCTGCTTTCTGCTTTACCACAGTCTAGAAGGCTAGTTCAGTGGAAAAATACAAGCACACATTGTAATTGAAAAAATACATAAATTTGATAACCTGAAAAGTTTTTAACAATCAACCCACTGGGAGTAAATCATAGGAATGCATCATGTACATAAGACAGAGTTGTAGTGGCCATAATTGGAAGCCTAGTGGTGTCCATCTGATTCCTAGAATAGGTTTACCGACGAAGAATCAATCAAATTCCTTTGCACCCGAGGACATCTTCATCCCAGAAATCAAGTCCTTGTCAGCCGTAGTGGATGACAAACTTAAGTGGTATGTCACTCCAGCATGAACAGCTGTTCTGCACAATGACCTCGCCTTTTTGGCAGGCGTCCTGCGATCAATCAACTGTTGGATAGTGACAGGCATTCGTTCTGTGCGGGGTGGTTGGCCGGTGGCCAATGGACCGATCCATGCTCTAGATGTCAGTGAGGGCATTTGATTGGTTAGAAAATTCATGATGTCACACAGAGAAGGTTGCTGACTTCAGCAACCTTCTCTGTAAATTTGTGCGCAATAACTTTCTTCAATGAATCAATCAATTTGATTCTTCAAATTTATGCGCAATAACATTATTGCGCAATCACTGACTAAGCAGTGTGCGAGCATGCAACAGGCCTGCGAAGATGCACAAATCCTGATACATGTACGACTGAAATTGCCCAAATCGTGTGCTGTACGAGGAACAACATTAAAAATCCTCAACTCAGCTTCCTACAATTTCCAGCTGATTCAATTATTCGGAAGGAATGGATATGTTTTGTGAATACAACGCGATCCGACTTCAACATTTCGAAGTGGTCATGTGCAGCCCACTTCACCGATGACTGCCTGGATGCATCGGCCAAACTCAAGCAACAGTTTGGATTCACCCCTACAACTACCCTAAAAAAGGCTGCAATTCCCACACTAAAAGCCCCTAATATTGCTACATTGTGGCCGGGGAGACAAGATGAGCAGTCACAAAGTGAAAGGGTCAACGGAGGGGAAAAAAGAGCAAACACGGGTTAGTGTTTGGTGAAACAGTAAAAAAGAGTCACAAGTTAGTGTTTGGTGAAACAGTAAAAAAGAGTGGGGACTGGCCGCGGCGGGCATAATCAGGTAGGCCCAGCCGCCGAAGTTCTTCCCCGATTTTCGAGGAAATGCGACTTTGACATGTGCATGTCAATCTTGATATTATTTTGCCCTCTTTATGAGATAAAATTCATGGCAGTCGTGCATTTACTGCATGCTTGATAAATTGATCGATCACAAGTGCAATCCGAATAACGTGTCCGGATACTGGTCAAAGCCAATCGGCAGTACTAGTGTAAGTATTACTGTGCGGTACTACTATTACTACATTCTCATCGGTGGTGTCAAATACATGTGTTCACCTTGTCAATAAACAACTACTATGCTAATCCCCTAGGAAGATAACAGCATGCTTGGTCATAATGGGTGAAATTTATGGGTGACTATAGTGAAAGACAATCGTTGTTGTGTTCGGCTTCGTCTTCTACGACGCCTTGGCCTACTGGGGCGAGTGGCTCGAACTGGTATGGTTCTGCACCACAGACTTCCTCATCTCGGTCTTCGACGCCGTCGTCAGGCGAACTGAAACTGCTGGAATTGTCAGCAGAATTACTGCCACTACTGTCGCTGGTACTGTCACCAATGACTTCCTCTGTTACACTGTAATTTTCCCAAGAACTGTCACTTTCAGCCAAGGTGAAATTTTCACGAAACAAGCTTGAGCGAAGGGAAAATAAGGGCTTGCATGACAAAACAAGAATTCTTCCACCGTGGCGTCATGCAGTTGCTTGCGGAAGCTGCTCAACGTGGGGGTCTTTTCGCGATTCGCAGTGGCGAGTGCAAAAGAATGGGTCTGTAAAAGTCGTTATGACCGAAAGGGCAAAAACTTTCATTTAAAAAAAATGTACTATAATGAAGTATCTTTCTATAGTTTTATTTGAAAAGGGAACCGCAACAGATATCGCTCTAACAACACTTTAATGGGATTTAGTGGTTTCCACTGAATATTGTGCCCTGTATTTTATCAAAAATTTACAGCACAAATACCAAAAAGGAAACAAAAATAATCAAGAATCAACCCCAATTTATTATTTTTTATAATCATAATGAACTTGCTATTTTGTTTGTTATTTACAAGGTGTCACTACTGTTGTTACCTTTGATATATGCTGAATTTTAAATTCTGCCTATTGCACAAAAGGCAAAGAGAATCCACATTGAAGGCCATTAAATGTCCTGTAAAATACCAATTCAATTTGTTGCAGAACAAATAAAAGTTGAAATAATAAACATGTTAATGCTTTGGCTTCTTACCTGGCTAAGACTAATGCTCCTCTATTCGCTCTAGTCCATGCTTGGAGATTAACATTATCAACAGTATCAAGAAGAACATCTGATAACATCACCTCACCTATAAATATAGTAAAGTGGTGATGGATTTCAGACATAAATTAACTGAAACATTAACAGTATCACATATTTTTTTGAAAGATTTAGGCACAGACTCCTAGTTCATTGGTTTTAAGAAAAATATTTCTTTAAATTGATTCATAGTTAAAAGTTTTAGGAAAACTAAAACCAGCATTATTTTGATTTTGGCATATTTGTTCAATTTTACAGACAAATACAGGATTATTGCCCCAATTCAGTTGATGTCATCATCCAAATAGTCTTGGTTGCGCCATTTTGGAATTCAATGTCCCAATCCTTGTGTTAAACACGGCTTGACTTGTAGACGCCGAGTATCAGGTGCACTGGACTAAGCTCTGGTGTTTCTGATCAGCAGAGTGTAGGTTCAAGTTCTGGTCTAGACACTTGAGTCTTTAAGCAAACAACTTGACCATTATTGCTTCGTCCTTTGGATTAGACATAAAGCCAAAGGTCCTGTGTGTTTTGTAATGCACGCAAAAGAACCCAGTTACACTCATCGCTAAGAGACAGGGTTTGCCCCAGTGTTTCTGGCAGTGGCTGACGAGTGCACCACAGCACCTTGTAAACATTTATAATGTGCTAAATAAATGGCTCTTATATTTAAAAACTTGTCTTTCGAAAACCTGTCTGATAAAAATAATTAGCACTTTAGATAAAATGCTATAATTTTAACAATTTGTTGTTATTATTGTTATCATTATTATTGTTGTTATACAGTGCAATCAGCATTTTAGGCAATAGGGCATTTACATGCTTATTTTTTACATGCAATTTGACTCCCAAAATGGCGAGCAAACCTTTTTGCTTACATGTTAAATGAAAGAGTTACCACTACAGTACGACACTACAGTACGACACTACAGTACGACGCTACAGTACGACGCTACAGTACGACGCTACAGTACGACGCTACAGTACGACGCTACAGTACGACGCTACAGTACGACGCTACAGTACGACGCTACAGTACGACGCTACAGTACGACGCTACAGTACGACGCTACAGTACGACGCTACAGTACGACGCTACAGTACGACACTACAGTATGACACTACAGTATGACTTCTCCATCTGCAGGTATTGGTTGCAATTTGGTACAGCACTCATAACATACCATGCATGGGAATTGGACTTGTATCATGTAATACTAACTTTCTTTTGTCTTTTCCATCCTCCTTTTCTGGTGTTGAAGGAGTCTTCTTATCACCATATGACCTGCTGGATGCTCTATGATATGAACCTACACAATAACACATCAACATATTTTTAAAATATCTAGTACTCCATAAGGTAACACCGTCTTCAGCTTAAATCTTATCATTTCTAAGAGAAGTTTTAAAAGGAAGTGAAAAGTCAAGTTATTGGCATTACAGTCAAAGCAAGTGTCTGCTGTGTTTCAGGTTTAATTGCATCTTCAAAACTGCATCAAAGTTATATGCAAATTGCACATACAAGAAAAGTCACATACATCATTGTCTAGATTGCAATTTCAACTATCAGCATCATCAAATTAAAATGGTTTTTCAATCAAAACATTACTCTATGTTGCTGGCAATAACAATTGCATTCAGATATTGCACATATGGGCACACTGCACACATGGGTGCGCCCCATTAAATAAACTCCCATAGCATTCAGTGCAAAATGCTAAATAGTCAAAAATACAAACAAAATAGTTAGAAGTCTCACAGCTTTTTACTGTTATGGGGAAATTATCCACTGACTCTTGAACTTTTATCCTCAGCTCAATTTAATATGGGGTGTTCCTGGTCCGTTTAATTATTCCCCCTCCAAATAAAAACACCCCTACACCGGTGTAATTTTCCAAATGTCCGAGCATCAATCTTGAAAAATGTCCTTACTTCCCTCAGCAAATAGGACCATTTACTTCAGGGCCTTTGTCATCCAAAATACATGTACATGTATCTCAAGTTGGAAGTCAACAACCCCTAGGTCTCAACTGAGCAACAATGTTACACTGTTTCCCTTTAATACGGCTCTTAAATCTGTCTAATAGAGAATATTTTAAGAGCCTACAAAATATTAATGAGGCCGAGGTTCTGTTTTTTCCTTACTTAGTGGGGTGCACCTACATGTGACAAATTTAATGAACTGGGCCCAATTTCATAAAGCCTGTAAGCACAAAAAACTACTAAGCACAGGAAAATCTTGCTTAGCAGAAACAGGTTACCAGCCAACATTCCATAATGTTTACATTGTTGCCACTGGTACCCCGCTTATTTCTTGCTAAATAAAGAACTTTGCTAAGCAGAATTTTCTGCTTAACAGCTTTATGAAATTGGGCCCTGATTGCAAGACTGGTTAATTATCAGCCTGGTTGTTTTGCATCTGTTTGATTGCACATGGGTTTTAAACTGGTGGGTTAAAAAACAAAATAAATAAATCAATAAATAACAGCGATGCTGTTAAAACCTCACATCCACAAACCATGTTCCTTTAACTGAGAACTGTGACGTCTACACTTGAAATGTTGCAGGGTCGTGGTTGTGCGATAAAGGCCCTCGCCCTCGGCTGGGGCCTTAATCGCACGGCCATGACCCAGACGGTTTTAAACGGCCATTTAAGAACTCGTCGCCACTCTTTTATTCCCTTACTAAAAAGCAATCTCAAGTTGTCTTT
>CM021538.1:11258756-11269478 GCA_010994315.2 Pisaster ochraceus | reverse complement strand
TCAATTTAACTGGGCAGAAGTGGGGCAGTTAAACTACCCATTCGGGTCGGGTAATTTACCTGGGAGGAAAACATCCTGGGCTGTCCGCATTGGACTTAAAAATAAAATGGTGAAGTTTCCCATTTGCTTGGTTAGTTTACCCAAAATAAGTCCAATACGAACATGGCTTTATCTAAGTCTACAACATCCGGACGTCTATGTTCTATAACATGGACAGTCTGAATGTTGAAGTCCCAGAGGATCTTGACCTGGTCGGTCTCCACAACTTTCTCCGCAACATGGTCATCCCATTTCGCATGCACTTGATCACCATACTTATTACACTGATCTCAGTGAATCACCTTGGCCAACTTGTCATGTCTTCCCTTGTACTTTGTCTGGGCCATCATACTATGTACATTCGCTGACAATATGAAATACAATATACACTTTCCTCTGCCATATACACTTTCTAAACATAAGATTGCTTTCTCTTCCTTTGCCTTCATTACATTTGTCCTTAGAGAATGTTCTTGGGCCGCGGTAATCATTATTAAGACAAATTGAAACAAGAAGCCAGAAGGCAAAAGTTGTTACAATGTGCAATAAAGATATAATAGGGTAAAAGTGTAAAAATTTATTTTTAAAAAGGGTGGGGGGAAGAAGGAAAAAAAAAGATTTCATGTTCCAAATGTTTCAAAACATGCCCATGTTCAAGGGCCATTCTTTCAGCATTTTTGCAGGGGACCTTTATCTCTTAACATGTGTTAAACAGTTTAGGCATATTTTCAAGAACCAGGCTATGATCTTTGAACATTAACAACACCATTAATAGAAATGCTTTGGTTGGTGTTCTTTGAACAATCAGAGTGCATTAACTCTCCGAGGTATTTATTAGTTTGTTTTAATATAAAATAAAATCAATGCGGTATGATTATTTTCAGCTGTTATCTGCACATGATACAGTGAGAGTTGTTCAGTGTTGTTTGCAATATGGAAGTAACAAGCAAAGACAGGAGATCTTTGATGAGATAAATGGTCAGTACAATATGTTTTAAACTTTGAGTGTTGTTTCTGATACATGATATACATGTACTGTACCTACATGTAAGCTAGTGTCTTGACTATCTTAAGTGTATGACTGTGATTGATTGATGACAAAGCTTTTTCATTTTCTTTTACCTTTCCGTTTTCATGATTTCTTTTTAATATTGTTTCCATATACTTCTTGTATTTATGCACACTTTATTTGCTTAATGTTCCGATTTGTTATTCACAAAGTAAAATCATTCAGCTAAACAGTTCAAACTACAATTAATATCATAGAGTATCAATATGCAATAAATAATAATAATGAAAACTTATAAAGCGCACAAATCCATCAAAGTGCTCATGGCGCTAAATACAAACAATAACGTACATAAATATGTACAATAACCAAAATTAAAACGTAAGCCTAAGCTAAGAAGAAATCCAGAACATGTGCTTTAGAAATACAATACAATAAGTGTCAGATAATAATTCAATTCCTTCAAAGCAGATTGTTTCTTACTTCGTTCTTTAAACAGAGTGCTTAATATTTTTTTCCAAACAGATTCCAGTAAGATCCTGCAGCTTTCCAAAGGGAAGTATTCCAAGCATTTTGTGTTGAAGATGCTTAGATATGGCACTAAGGATCACAGAGCACAGATAATGGCATGTCTTCATGGTCAGGTGTGCAAATCAGTCCGCCATCGGGAAGCTGCAGAGGTCTTAGAAATGGCCTACAACAATTATGCAAATGCTATGCAAAGGTCGGCTCTGCTTGAAGAGTTTTATGGCCCACGCTTTGCCATTTTCAAGGTTTGTTTTGACAAATTAGTATTTAATCAGGAGATTAAGTGTAGTATGCAAAGTCCATTTGTTTCCGTCAACATGGTAAAGAATAAAAATGTTCATTAGACTGTTCTGCCTTGCAGAAAGAAAACAAATTTGTAAAGTTATTCAGTTATTCCCACAATCCTGGCCAAAATGCTTGGGCCACTCTTCCATCCCCCACTCAAAAAAATTAAGAATGGGCACAAGCAATGAGCATTCATTGTATGCAGAGTAAGGCGATAAAAAAAGAGGAAAAAGTCCAGCTTGGACTCAAACTCGGGATGTGTACTTTGCTGAGGAGAAGTCTTAACCAGTACACCATGTGAGTGACATAACCTATGCCACAGAGATGTTTGATATAGTGGGGGTGGCGACGATTTACCGTAGTAGACTAAAAAGAAGGAGATTCACTTTCTTTTAAGCCTGTGACCAACTGTCCGGGTACCCGGTCCAAATTTTCCGGGTCCATTACCAAGAATCAACTAACTATCTGTCATCTTTTCAATATTTAAATTAAATACTGCCCGACGCACGTACCACGGTTTGAAGACTCATTATGCAGAGAGCATTGGCACTGGCAGCCTTACTTGGCTACGAGCCAATGAAACATGTCCACCTGCATGATCACCAAAAAATAAGGACAGCCAGTGCAGTGCACTGTTAACAGGAATCGCTCAAACGTGGTTTCATGTATGAGTACAGTCCACTCTCGTTAATACGAGGTCCGCCTCTATTTTGGAGTCGAAGGTTAACCGTTTGATTTTCTGCCAAATAACTGAAAGAGGTAGTTGAAAACAAAGTGATTAGGTTATGTGTTGTTTGTGTACCGTAATGCACTTTTCGCGGTGAACAAAAACCATTTTTCGGGAAGTTATGAGCAAAAAAAAGCATGGTTAATCGTCATTGTTTGGTGCATGCTACAAGAAAGTTTTGACATGTATTTTTTGCACAAGCGCAATACGGTCATGCCAGGAATCGTCATTCTAATGCCTCAGAGTGAGTTGGCAATGGAGTTTCTATCCGGACGGGCTATTTTTGGGAGCAACACCGGGGTTAATTTGTATTATTTTATTAACATTCATAGCGAACATACAAAATTGACAGTATTAAAGACATGTACAGTTTGAGGAATAAGAAGTAAATACTTTAAAAAAACATAAGATTTGACAAGAAGCAACCTAAATTAAATGATTAATTTAGTGTTCCCCCCCCCCATGAACACAGTGATGTTTTATTTGTGTAAAGCAAGTGGAAGTCATGTCAATGAGTTCATTGAGAGAGAACATCATTACGTAATGCAGTGATAGAAATGCAGCTGTAAAGTCGTTTGCTTAATGCTAAAGACAGGGTAATAAAATAACAATTAACACAATGCACACTCTGTATGACGAATAGGGTATGAGACACAGTTGCTCTATCTACTGTGTCCTGTCATTCCTATTTGGTCAAGATGCAAGGTGCTGGTGTTAGACAAAAGTCTTTTTTGCCCACCTCTGCTACGGCGAGAGCAGTCAACTTGCCCGTCACATTCACAAATTCATTGAACCGAACTACGCAATACTTTGCATGTTGCCGCTATTTCTCTCTGTGATTTTCCACTCCTCCGCAAAAGGCTTATATCAACACGATTTTTGTTTGAAATGAAACCACGAAACACCATGTTGACAAATGCCTCTTGCTTTCTGTACTAACTACTGTATCCAATGCTTTGCTTCACTTTGATGAATTTTCTCTGCTCCACCAAAGATTGCAGTATACATGTAACTGTGTTCACTCAACTCCACAAAATAAACTAAGCAAACTTTCAGAAAATCCCGGCCAAAATGCTTGGGCCACTCCCCCGTCCCCCCGCTCAATAGTGGTAAGACATCTGCTTTAGTAATGCAAAGGTTGTGGCTTCCAATCCCAACTGAGTGATTTGCCTGTGGTTTTTTTCACAGAACTCGGGAAAGTACTGAGTACAGTGCTTGATACACATCGGCGTAAGGGTAAAAACCAATTTACAATGTATATTTTTTATCCCTGATGCAAAAATTCACATATATACTAAACTGTTGCAGTACCCACTGCTATTGATTCGAACTGCCTCTAGCTCGGTGATCTAGTGGTAAGACGTGTGCACTAGCAATGCAAAGGTCGCGGGTTTGAATCCCACCTGAGTGATTGCCTGTGTTTTTTTCACAGAACTCGGGAAGTACTGAGTATACAGTGCTTGATACACATCGTAGTAAGGGTAAAGCCAAATTATATTCCCTATCCCCCAATGCAAAAATTCACATCAATTAATATACAGATTATTCTTTCAAATCTTTTGCAAAAATTGAATGATTAAATTAGGCACAACCATCAATCACTGTCAGGCCCCATTTGCAAGTCAGAATAGAAAATGAACAAAACGGGCAAAGCAGGGTAAAACGGTTTTACTGATTTTCTTACACATCACATTGGAAACAAAAGAGTTACCAGTCTTATTATCCTCACAGGTTTGAATACATTATGTGCAAGAGACAGTAATCCACACTGTCAGTAAATTGTGTAATGTAGATGGTTTGGTCTTGATTTGGAAAGTTGTGATAAGTAGGTGTGAATGTACACTAATTGCATTGCTTTTTGTGTATAAAGGAAGCTGGTATTCATTCCCTTGATGACATTTTGAAGCAGCAACCAGAGACAAGACAAGGAATAATGGAACACATGCAAAGAACACTCTCTCAGGTCATTGAAAAGTAAGCCTTTGTACCTTCTGGTTTATTTGGGAACTGTTTTTGTGTGGGCATGTAGGAATGCTTAAGCCATCATGTATCAAAGTTTTGTGTGGCACATGTATCTATTTATGTTCATCTTATTAATTTCCTAAGCTTGATAGCTTTCATGTGTTTTAATTCTCATCTATTGTTAACAATCATTTGATACATGTATTTAGTTAATCATCTAAAGAAGGGCATTATAAAGGTAAGATTGATGAAAATGGGAATTAAATGGTGGCATTTTGTCACAATACTTTTTATTTAAATGCAAGCAGGGTTCAGGTTTAAAAACCATATGAACTTGACTTGGAATTAAGCTGTGGTGCTGGCAGTGTGACCTGACTCTCAAAAAACTGCCATCCCATCTGATTTTGCTGGATGGCTTCCCTAGTATGGATGTCAAGTATTGTGGAATGGATATTAATGTTATAGCTTTCTAACCATTTTACCTTCTCCATCCTTTTATTAATTCATCAGGTCTGTTGTGAAACATTCAATTGTACACAAGGTTCTACTGGATTTCTTGGTACATGCTCCACTCAAAATGAAGACTGTAAGTTTGGATTTTTGCAGACCTTTATTTCTCCATGATATGCTCCAAATGTATTCCAAGCTGTATTGTCCTGAAATCGTTGCCACATGGCTTGTATTTATCCTCGGAGTCTTCAAGATGCTAAATACGCCAGAAGACTCATTCCTAACACTGGGTGATATTGTTGGGATGTACAGTGTATTGTCTATGTGGCCCAGTACAGTGTGCACACACACACAAACTACTCAAAGCAAACTTGGACTAACGTAACTGGTTGAGATAAGTGATTTATTTTACTAGTAGACCTTGGAAAAAATGTATTGAATTCATAACATTATGCGACCCCTTACTTTAATCCAGGAAAGTTGTGAACAACTGAAACTTAGTGAGTTGACATATTACATGTATTACTTACCACTGCTGATTGATACCTCGTTGTACTAAGCCTAGTTGATATCATTGGTATTTAACATTGAACAGTTATTTACATGTATTGCTCTTTGACTTGATTTCCATGGGAAGCAATTCCCATTGTATTGATATTAATTTACATACTTCTCCTTACATCTCCTTGCTCACCCACAAGATTAATTTTTGGGACCTCACATAATAATTTGTTTGGGAATGTGTCATTGTCACTAAAGAAGGTTGACAACTTCGTGAGGTAGAGGCTTCTTGAGCTTTATTCAGATAGACACAAGCATAGACCGTAGCTTACATGTGAGCAGCCATGTTAAGGTGATGCATGCTGGGAAGATAAACATAGACTTGAGTCGGTCTGCTAATGGCATACCGCTACAGTCACAATAAAACCATGACTAAACAAAGTAAAAACAGTAAATGTTCTCTTCAAATGCAGTTAGATTTTTTGTTCCCTTTTGAGGAATTGTGGAAAGTCTTTCTCATGAATATAATTGGCTATGTTCAGATATGCTGGAATCTCAGACTTACCTCCCATATGTTAAATAAAATGATAAACAAAGGTGGCAGTCTATTAATCTCTTGTCTTGAATCGGAGATTACATAATAACACCAGGAAAAATGGAGATTTCAAGCAGGAATTCCAGTACCACCCTGTGTCCCTCTTTGTACAGGGAAATGAAGTGTAGCACAGTAAGTGTATGCCTATACATGCTACACAATGGAATGTCCAGGTGTATTAACCTATCACTTGGTTTCGACCTTATACCAAAATAAGATTTTGTGTATACAAAAGCGGGTTTACCCAATTTACGTTTTTACGTCCAAAAACGTTGTACATAAATGGTGTTTGAAGCTTTGCATGGTGTGGAGGATAAGAGTAACTATAAATATAAATATAAATAGTAAACTTGCGGGTACAACCATGTGTAAAATCTCTTTTTTTTGAGGGAGTGTTGGCTCTGAAAAGAGCCGGTTTGGTCTCCTAACCAAACCGGCTCTTTTCAGAGCCAACACTCCCTCAAAAAAAGAGATTTTACACATGGTTGTACCCGCAAGTTTACTATTTATATTTATATTTATAATTACTCTTGTTGTACATAAACATTATACACGTCTTCTGATGTTAACTAGTACTAACTAATGATGACAAGTTTTGCTTTGCATTTCTTGATTTACTTTGTGATCCATTAATTTATTGGTATAGTTCTACCATTCAATTTCATGAATACAGTTCAGCATTTGTTGAATTAATTATAAAAACAAAAAATAATTTTGTAGTTTTCCATTATGTTGAAATACCATGAACTTTATCTATTATCTATAATGATACTAATGGTCCAACTTTATCTTTAATACTGTCAGGAATTGATAGAAGGATTAAGAGACATTGTGGTACAGATTCTGCACACACATGATGGTGCAAGAGCAGCTATGCATTGTCTTTGGTATGGGACAGCAAAGGTAATGTAATTACAATTGAAGAAATAGCCATTACAGCCTGTGTGAGGAATGTGTTGTGTAAATGCAAAATAGTGGTTGTTTGCCTTTATAATCTGGCATTTAGTTTTCATAATAAATTAAAATATTTGTTCTAGATCAGCCATCCACAACTTTTTTCAAACTATTTGGATTTTTAAAACACATTATACAACTTGTATGTATAGTTTTTATCTGCAATTGGTGAACTTTTTTCATCACCTATTCTGATGATGCCTTAACAACTATCATAAATATTATGATCTGGTGCATGCTACCTCACGCACTTGGTGCCACTGTATTTATCTTGTGAGTATACAGAGCACTGTTGAGTCTTCCGCATCCCTACCACTAGATCAGCTACCACTTTTTTTTCTTATTGTTTGCAAGCAAAGCTTTTAGGAATTGCGTAACCTTGGTAGACTTCTTGACGGTAGCTGACAACAGACTGTTTGTAACAAGAACTTTCGACCAATAGAATATGACACAAATATGGTACAACCTGTCACGAACATCAGATGGAATGGTCCTGAACATTGCAATGGTGCATATCAAATATTCTAGAGACATGCTACTGTCTATTACAAGAACCACCATCACACAGAATGAGTAAAGCTGTAAGAAAACCCCTAATCATTCGATCAATCAATCCATCAAGATATCGGGGAAAGTCTATGTACATTGAACATCTCTAAATGCATTAAAGTAGATGTAGAACAGGGCAAAATAAATAGAGGAGAATATTTAGCAGAGTTGGTTTACGAGACAATAATGAATACAGTAAAAACAACCAATTACATTTTGTGTGTCATTCAAATCCAATGTCTGTGCAACAAATGCACAAACGACTACCATCATTTATTTATATGCAACCCTTGATCACTCAGTAACCAGATTAATGAGTTCAGATCTTTAATACCGACCCTGAAGGTAGATGTAACAATGGTATCTGAGATATACATTGTAGTTCTCTCTATCTCAGCCTGAGGGACACCTTCAAATTTCAAGGCTATTCATTATTCACGCAAAGCAGGACTGACCCAAGTGTTATTAGTAGTATTATTATTAATTTAGTATTTTTACCTTTTCACAGTTTAAAAACTTGTTTTACCTGTGGTCCAGTTTTTGATACAATATTTTCTGAGCTGTCTGTCGGGAAACAATCGGACTAGGAAGGAAAAACACATTGACTGCAATCCATCACTTTCAAACATTAAGTGTTTAAAAGTTTATTTCATCCAAACACACCAAAAATGTAATAATGTGCGAAACCAATAAATCAGTAAACACAAGGTAAAAACATTAAAAATAGCACATAAATTGCTATGAAAATTATCATTATGGAAATAAAACTTTATGAATTTTTTTTTTTATGAAAGTGGTGAAAGTTGTGCTAAATATGAGGATCTGTATTTAAACACTCGCAGTCTCACTCTGCCATATATATTTATACTCGCACAATAGTCAAAATGGATTCCCAGGTCACCTTATACAGTTCTCCCCAAACGTACCCCAGTCAAAATGATAACATTGTGAATAATATCAGATTTTAAAAGTACGGGCAGCACCATAATTTATCTACCATTAACTTGGCTTGAAATACTGGTATACAAGGATATCAATTCAAACCCTGGGGTCGATTTCACTAAAGTCCCCATTTGTGATCATCGCTTTCCCTTTGCAATGAGATCACAAACAGCAGCAGCTGCATCATTGAAAGGTTTCATCAGCCAACTGCGTTGTGGGTATCCCAAGTCTCCCAGTAAGACTGCGAAGAGTGAATGTAATGCCATTTTACTCTTTAATCCACGGACAAACTACATCAAGACGTACACTGCTAATAAAATCTAGGCAAATAATGGGGCAATTTGTCATAAATTTGCACTGAGACATCTTTGTTGCACGGAGACATCTTTGTTGCGAGTCAAAAGTGATAAAATTAATGCCATTGACAATCAGCAGGCTCTCTTTGTGCTGTTACTGGACCTGTTGCACCTGTTGGCATTTGTTACAATTGACGAGCATATTTTGTTTGGTAGATTTTCTGATGTCTTTGGGTTTAGAAGTAGTCTCATTGATTGGTTTAAGACTTACCTTCGAAGTAGAACTTAAAAGATTAAGACAGCTGATACTTAACTCTTGTCCCAGAATGCTCAGATGGGTCGCCACAAGGTTCCTGCGTTGGACCACAGTTGTTTTCATTTTATACTTGCCCAATTGCAGATGGAATTAAGAATCAGCCTGTTCTCAGATTCAATTTTTATGCAGACGACATTCAGTTGTAGGTTTGTGCTGACCCCCGGAAGCAAAGTGATACAGATCAAGCTCTTTCTGTTCTAACAAGATGCATATGTAGCAAACAAAGCACCCTCTGCGGAAACAAAAGTTAGTCCCTAATCAGCATCCACCAAAAAAGAAAGATTACAAAAGAAATGTTTGTATGTTGGTTGTGGAATGTTTTATTAAGACATTTGTATTAATGTTTTTGTTTTAATCAGGATCGTAAGGCTATAATAAAGTCCTTTAAGACTTTTGTTTGTAAGATAAGCAAGGAAGAGTATGGTCACCAGGTCTTGCTGGCATTGTTCGACTGTGTGGATGATACTGTTCTGGTTCGTAAGGTCATCATAGAGGTAAGTGTGTGTTCAAAGTTGGATATATAAAATATTTGTGTGCAACACTCACATCAAACTTTTATTGTGTCTGATTGTTAATATTTGATCAATGATAAGTTATCAAATTTGTTAACTCTTTCACTGTGACAAAAATAAAGCTGACTACTTTATTTGTACTGTCAATGTGTTTTCATTCCTGCAACTATTTTAATTAGTAATTAATTCCTACACACATGCATGTACGCCACTTCGTGAAAATGAAAAAAAGAGTTTTGCCTGCTGAGGGCTGTGTACAAACCAATGCATATTGAGACCTATCGCAATAAGTCACTTCATGAAAAGACTACACTTCCAGGTTACTTCATCAAATGCAAATGTTACACACGCGCCTGAAACACTTGCAATCTGATTTCCAGCCTTTGGACCATGGAAGAGTATTTTTCAATTGTGACCATTTGCTATTTTTAGACCATAGTAATATTTAGATTGTGCTCTACCTACAACTGATTTGTATGAACTGCTATGATGTGTAAATCCTGCGATACTAAGTGTTTTGTAATCTTGGGCCTTTTGGGGTGGATCCGGGCAGTAACTGTGACTAAAGGATTAATTTTCTCCATGTACTGGGAAGCTACTGTCATGAAGAAACAAATAAGAGCATTTGCACATACAATGTGATGCCATAAGTCATGTAAGTGAGATTGACACTATTTAAAAAAGAACCATATCTCTCAAACCACATAACACAAATTAATATTTGTGCTGTCTTGTAGGTCTTTTCTACCCATGTGACATTTCACATACATTTTATGGAACTCCTTTCAGTACAAAATTAACCCTTTCGTTACCGAATTGTTTGGACATAAACAGCCGCTGGTGACCGCATTGTTTGACCACTCAAGCGTGAAGCACACATTCTTACACAACAGAAAGCTTTTGTTCAAAGACTATTTTTACAAACTCCATTATCTCCTTGAAGATATTGTTTTACAGCAAAATAAGTAATAAAAAAGTTCTTCCTTATTGAATTCCCTTTATCATCAAAAACTCATTGAGATTGGTCCAATAAATGTCAAAGTTCTTGGTCTTTCTT
>CM021538.1:11044526-11055859 GCA_010994315.2 Pisaster ochraceus | reverse complement strand
CCATAGCACTCGAAGCAGTCAATATTTGTATACCATAGCACTCGAAGCAGTCAAAATTTGTATAGACTAGGACTAAGAATAGAAAGCACAATGATCATGTTCTGTGCATCTTATAATGACGTTAATCAACTTTAACGATACATGTAGACAACCTTTAAATTAATGATAAGTATGCTAAATATAAACATAGGAACATAACCGTTAATAGAAATTATAATGATAAAGGATTATTTGGGGAACATCTGGATACTTTACTTAAAAAGGGCGTTGATTGAATTAATTTGTATTATAAGAGTAAGAAACCGGCTGAGAAATTACTAAAAGGGTACACGTTTATACAAATTGTTTGCATCTTTTATTTAAACAAGACCATTTGACGGAGCTCTTGAAGTGCCACCCGACTGATTGAGATCCTTAGATAAGTTACTGTAAGATGTGACATCATGAACGTAAGATGTGACATCATAAGATGATGACATCATAAGATGATGACATCATAAGATGATGACATCTTATCTCAGGATGACGAAATCTAAAGCAAGATATCGTCTTCCCGATAAATATTATCTTAGGGTGTGGACATCATTAAAGTTAGAATTCGACATCCCGAGATTATCTCGGGACGATAACATCCTAAAAATGTTCAGTACCCAAGGACAAAATGGTCTTGGGAAGACAACATCACACTTTCAGGATGTCATCATCCCAAAATTAAAGATGTGGAAGACGACATTGCTATACTCTCAGGATGTCGTCATCAACCTGCAGTGGATTTATGTCAGGATCCTACCAAAGTTCAAATCTTGTTATGGAAGTAAATGTTTCGCGGGTCTTGTCCAATGCGTCCTCACATGTCGTGCACCCGACGCCACACGGTGTTTGGATGCACTCTAAAACATTGTAACAACAACAAAAACCACTCAAATAGCAAAAGAAACTTGAAAAAAAACCCAAGACTCGCCAAACACTGTACTTACAAAAAACAAGACTTGCTATAATATAAACTTCCCAAACAGCGGCGTAAAACTAAGGTAATTGTTTAGGGGGCACCATTTTTTCTAGGGGGGGTGGGGGGGGGGCTGCTGGCAAATCAATTATAGCTTTCATTTGCACTTTAAAAGAAAAATGGATTTTGATCTACGTATAGGTCTAGTCTGTGTTTAGTTGGGCCTGCTCCAATAATAAGTTCGTTGTTATATAGGTAATGTGTCTTTACTTTATGGGATTTACAGTATCACGAGGTAACCGAAGGACTATAGGCCTACAACATTATAGTTCTACTTTACACATACTGAGGGCGCTATTGGTGACGAGTAGTCCAAGCGGCAACAAGGATGGCAGTGAAGGCAAACAACACAAACGTGGTCCTACTCAAGCTCAAGCATTGCGGGAACATAGCTGCTTGATGAACACAAAGAAAGGTATAATTAAATTTTATAAATAACCTTTTTCTGGACTGCTGGAACTCTTGCTACTGAACAACCGACAATGACAGTTGTACTAAAAAGGCCTTCGCACGGGTTAATACGGGGGGGGGGGTGGCCGATTTGACCAGAACATTTGTATAATGTTAAATAGATATCTTTATAAGTTCAGGAAAGTTAGTAATAAGCTTTCATTTAAAGGTAATGGTAGTTAACTATACACTGCGAATGAAATATAGTCAGGATCCACATTTTCTCACTGTGTACATTAGCCATAACAAACAATTTTGCAATGTACAATCATTGTCTGGGCATATGCGAAAGTTTGTGGAATGTTTTTCGTTTTTGCACAGCATAATCTGTCAAAATTCGTGCGAATAAAAAAACAATATGTCGACAATATTTCATTTGGCGATAATCTGACCACAATACTCATACGGTAACGCACTAGACTTGATTTCAAGTCTGAGGTCGTGGCTATTTCTCTGCATCAGCCATGCAAGTCGCCCCCGCAGATTGGCTATAAGCTCCAACTCGCGATCTCAGACTTGACCCTCATGTATACGGGATAGTCATTTTGTTCACGACTGAAGTTGTTACATAGTAACAGCAATGCCAGAGAGGCGGCAGCAAAACCCGCGTCTACCAGGTTACAACATAGAGCTAGGAACCTAGCTCTATGGTTACAATCACTTTATCAGTTTTTCTTTTTCGATCAAATCTCGTTAGTCCCAATTCTTTATTTAATGGTGCATTGTACGTAATGTATATTAACATGTTAACTAAAGTGATAAGAGATCTATAATACCTGTTTCTTACTAGACAAAAAAACCGTGTTATTTATGGTTTGGTTGAAATGTTTGAGTAATTTTCCACCAAACTTTGTATTTGTTTTGAATTTAAAAACCATGGAGTGTGTACAAACCGAAGAACAAGATTCCCAAGTCTGTGATCAAAGGTTAATGTCAACAGTTTAAGGAATACGATGATTTCGGATTGGGCGGTTTGGGCTAGAAAAATCGATTATTGTGAAATGAATATGGTTGGACAGATGTAGAATATAATGATTCACACAATTGTGTGGTTTTCCTTTTACTTTGTGAACTAACACGGTCCACCATTTTTTGATTCAAAAGTTTGGTTCAACAAAATGGCGGAATGTGACAGTTCGGACAATTAAAACATATTGACCAGAAGAAGCCTATTCCAAGTAGGACAGCTTTTTAAAAAACTGTCATCAAAAAGATGTTCTCCACAAGCCTCTGGTCACAAAAATATAAGAATACATTACGCAATATTTTGATAAAATGGAATAGGGGCGTAACTTCGACCCAAACAAAACAAAACAAAAAAGCCAACACAAAACAAACATATAGAAGACAAACACAAGGAGGCAGATAAAAGAAGGACAGGCAAATATTACTAAAAAACTCACCACGGGAAAACATCCCTACAAACAAGACTAAAGATCATAAAAGACACATACAATACAAGCGAGAAAAAAGCTTAAGGAGCTATAAAAAAAAACCGAGAAATTACAGCGTCAGAAGGTAAGCAGAAGCACGACTATAAACTGGTCGTATACAAAGGTTCGAAGTGATGAAAGTCAACCCAGGGTTTAACATGATGGGAAGTATTATGCGAATCAGCGTGTTAAGTATTAACTTGATGGGAAGTATTATGCGAATCAGCGTGTTAAGAATTAACATGATGGGAAGTATTATGCGAATCAGCGTGTTAAGAATTAACATGATGGGAAGTATTATGCGAATCAGCGTGTTAAAAATTAACTTTGGAAAACAATCTTTAGGCATAAACTGCATTTTGGGAGTCACAGAAAGCTTGGCATAAAATGATAAGATAATTATATTGTCTTCTGCTGTTCAAGGAAAACAGTCCAAGCAATTTACGACAGTCTTCATAAAAATGTTCTTGATAGGTTTGTCGGATAATCATTCTTGTGGCCCTCCGTTGGACTGATTCGAGATTTGAAACTGTTTTGAACGGTACACCCACCAAGCTGGAGAGCCGTGATCTAAGAGTGGGATGATCAGAGTCTTAACTGTTAAGGGGCAAAGCAACTTCATGTGATGCATCCCCTCGACAAGACGAATGAGGCCGATCATCTGGCTACATTTGGAGACAGTTTCATCAACCTGGCCCAGACAAATTGCTATGAAAATAACACCCAATTAGTTTGATGGACTCGACACACATTAAAATATTCCTAGACGGCTGGTCGGTGGGCTTGGGACACATTTTTCATGTGTAACGAATGGTCTTACACTTTGCTGGATTCAGCTAAAGTGAATTACCGGTAGTCCAAGTAGAGACTGGGTTTGGATCTCTTTGTAATCAGAGTCAGCAGAGTATACGTTTCTTAACAGACAAATAAATGTCCTCCGTATACAGGACTGAGTTTGATTATATCTAAATCTGTAACTCGTTGGCGTATGAAACAAATAACAGGGGGCCGAAGATAGACCCCTGTGGTACACCTGAAGAAACATGGAGCCAGCAGAGTGTTTACCTTTACATACAACCCGCTGTTTGCGAACCCATAACGAAAGATTGATCCAGTTTATTGCAGTAGAACGAATCATCATTGACTAACGTTTGTAGTTAAGATGTGACAATCCATTATAGAATTGAACAGACTGAAGTACAGAGAAATCAGATCCACCGCGAAGACTTTTGAATCCAGTGCTAGGAGCCAGTTTGATGTATGCCGACACCAAAGCCGTAGTGCAGGGTCGACCAGGGAGAAACCCATACTGCTGTGGTACTAAGACTATTATTATAGCAAGAGTCAAGGAGATGCTGTACCACAATCTATTCCAAAGTTTTGCAGACATTGGTCTATAATTTCGAAGATAGGCTCTATCCCCACCCTTGAAAACGGGAACTACGTTTGCGCATTTTTTATACTGTGAATTTGCCCGAAGACAGGCAGTACTTGCACAAGTTTGTAAGAGCAGGAAGTAAAGCCGGTGAAGCTAGCTTTAACTTGCGAATGGTGCATGATAAAATCACGTCCACAGGCCCTGCCTACTGGGAGACTCTGTTGGGGGCGAACTATTTTTTAATATAACTAGTTTTGTTTCCAAGTCTAACATAATAGGTGTTATCGTGGTTTTTGTCTACCTGATATTGCCTGACAGAGCGTCGTCTGGGTTAACCTTCGTTCATAGCCTTGGGCATCCTGTTAATCGGTTTGTATACACACCCTATGACGAAACTGTCCAAAAGTGGAAGGAACAACCTGAGTGGTCGGAATCGCAAACAGTTTTGATAAAATGAATATTTAAGGAACCGTTTCTACTACGGGATAAATAAATCATTAGTGCACGTGTAGTTAAATTCTGCCACTGGTTAGTAATTCAATTGCAGCTTTCGTTGAAGGAAACCATTCAAAAGTCAAATGCCACGAAGTAGATGTCTGGAATAGTTTACGCATATTTAAGAGATATTTTAAATCCATTTAGAGATATCAGTAGGCCTAAGCGATTTAAGGGTATCTCAAAAATTTGTAAATATATCTCTAAATGAATTAGAGATAGGCCTATCTCTAAGTCGTTGGTAAACTGTTCAGACACTTACTTTGTGTATTCGAAGATGTAAAGAATCGCTAAATATTTAGAGAATCACTAAAATCGGTTAAAAGTCGAATAACAAAATACTGTGCTTTGCACACCCTTAAGGAATTATCATAAGGAATTAAAAGCCCATCACGTTTAATACCAACAATTTAACAACTCAATACTATTCCAAATTTAAAATACGATTTAGAGATAACACTAAATACTGTGTGCAGCCTAGTAGCCATGAACAACGCACTGAACGATCCCTCTCGACACTCACCCTCCTGGATTAAAAATCTCTCCTGGATCAAAGATCGGCCCGTATCGGACCAGAGCCTTTGCTGGCAATCGTGCAGGGTGATACTTTTTTATAAACTGCGATCTATTTATGTCGTAATACCAACCCAAATAATCAGAAATCTAATCCACCGCTTATCGAGACACCACAGGCAAGGAATTTTGAAAATAAACGTACCATTTGATTTGACGTCACATCCTCGACCAGGCGTAGTGCCTGCAAGAAAAAAGAAAACAACCAATGGGAACCGACTCCTCAGCAAAGTTTGACTGGCTAGAACCCAAGACCTGAGTTATACATGTATTAGGGTAAGGTTTATAGGGTTAGGACCTGGGCTCGATTTAATAAATCACTAAGATTCATCTTAAGATGAGTTGTCAATCTTACCATATAGTAATTTGTGCTGTGACGTCAAACTTTGCTTAGTGATTAAGAATCTGTAAAATATGCCCCTAGATTAGCCACTGTTTTGAAATTCCACAGTCACCAAACAATCGATGTAAGTTCCCATAAAGATTGCATACCTGAAAGTGTGGTTGGTTCTTCGTCTTTTCCATTAGAAAATAGCATAATTGGAGATTCCACATTGGTCCAAAACTCACTTGCTGGCCCTTTAACAATTGTGGCCCTTTCGAAGGTGTAAAACAACAAGTTATAGAAGTTAATTTAACAACTAAAATAAATATAATTCATCACCTGAAATGTTAAAAGTGAAGGATTACTTGGAGATTTATAAGACATGTGAAGCATTAACCTCTTCACATCATAGTTTGAAATTGGTGTCAGAACCAGCCAAAAATAATAACTAGCTCAATAACAATCAATGACCAATTACGGAATGAAATAATGATCTGTTTTCACAATGAGAGAAGGTCCGTTCGACAGAGTTGGGGGTTGTTCTTTTGTAAATCAGTATTTTTTGAGCCTCATTAAAATACCAAAAGTCCCCATTAATGTTCCTTCCAAATCCAGAATAAAATCTGATTTAAATTTTCATTTATAGCACATCATTCATACATCTACAATTTACTTTTATCCTACACCAATGAACGCTTTAAAATGTCGGTCTTTTGGTCCAAGACGTTTTCTGTATGGAGACCATTAGTGTCACTCAGTAACTTGCCTTTGATACGGAGTTGTCGGTAAATCACAGGTGTGTGTACAATTTGTGTAATAATTATATTGTTCGAAAGTTTGAGACAGTTTAAGTGCGCTTAAACTGTTTGATTCCCGGCACTCTTTTGAAGTTCTCCAGAATGCTCAAGTCCGTGCGAGAACTTACACTGTCAGGTAAGACGAAGATAAACTGTCTCATTTCTAAATATCATAGAAAAGTGTTGTGAACACTTCTTGAAACAAAGAATCATACGCTACCAAGGAAGTTATGGACATTCTGCTTCATTCGTTTCAATATCTAAATTGTGGTTTTGAAAGGTTATTGTATTCTGTGATTTCCGTTTCACTTTTCTAAAAACGATATCTATGAAATCATAATGCCAAAATTTTAAAGGAAGAAATACTTAGTGCCAACTGCCAATATGCAGAACAACTTCAAAGATTGGAACTAATCTTACAAAGGCGTTTATATACGAACTATTGGTATTACTTGAAAATAATAGGTCCCTGGTTCGAAGAAGGTGGTGTCCACGTAGCTGTTACGGCGGTCTTAGGCGTATTACTGTTGTGTCCCCAAGCACTCTGCGGATTGAGAACTTGAAATAATATATCTGACAAAGTTCTCTTCAATTTTGGGGGAAATCTGTTATATTATGCTACTCTAGTCTACACAAACATAATACCAAAAGTATAGGTTCATGAAAAGGGAATTGTGGACAAAATATAAAGCGTAGTCGATTACATATTCTTCGGTTGAGTAAACTGTCAACAAACAACAACAAGTTAACAAATGCCTGATTTCAAAGTGACTGACGTTGCGTACCAGTTAGGTAATCTTATTGTGGATTTGATAGTACATGTATACTTACTGCAACTGTAACGCATGTGATAAATTTAGTACCACTGGAAACTGATGTGAACTCTCCCAAAGCCTCTGTGATATCCCGCCCTGTTGCCTGGCGACGGGCCTGGACGAACAGCCCTTGGAACGAGTGGCCCCTGTTGGCCTGTACCGTTACTTTGTCCAAGTAGAAAGTGGAAATGGTTAATAATAGGGTGGGGGTATGCCACTGATCTCTATTATACTGACTGGATAGTGGGTTGAGTGGTTCATTGAAGTCACCGCAGCTCAGTGGACGCCATTTTGAAACACCCATAACAACCACACAAACATCTGTACATACAATCCTAGTATAATAGAGATCAGTGGGGTATGCGACAACATTAGTTCCGTGTATATCAGACACTGGAGTTAGAGAGATTTAGGAAGGAATTTGCTAGAGTCCTCACATGTTTCAACTGTAAGGAGCAACAGTCTCGAGCAATCAGTATTTCTTCTTACACTGATTCTGTTACTCTATAATTACTTTTATCTTGCCTAATTGTTAGTTGCATTATCTTATGCGGCTTGTCCTCTAATCCTACCCTCTCATGCTTCCCGCATTGTAATGCCGATATATAATAGGGTATCGCCTTTATGGTCCAGTGATCCACCCCTTCACACTGACCATCCTTTGTCCTCACTACTTCACTCTGATTGGTTCTTAGCCACCCCATTGTTTGTAAATTTGTAACTCTGATTGGCTATATTTTCCCGCTTTTTTCTGGATACTCTCCCTCAATCCTTTGCTCCTCTTTTCGCTATAAATGGATATTGCTATTATTATTAGTATTCTGGTTTATTAAAAACATTCAAAACTTGCAGCCCAAAGGCCGAATTACATCTGAACTTACAAAGTGATTAAAACAAGCAGTTATTAAAAAGGGAAAAAGATACACACAGAACACAAAATTAAGAATGATTAAGCATTTTAGTTAACACAGGGTTGGGGCTATTTTTATACCTTTCAGCTCGGCAAAGAGGGATGGCAAGTTGGGTGGAGTTACGAAGATTATTTGATCTACACGGAGGGAGCCATTCTCTGTACACTGATGAGTTCAAAAGGTTTTTTTCCAAATTTAAAGGAGAGTTGATCTCGTCTAACTTTAAGAGTTTCACTATTTTGAGCTTATTACAAATAAACTGGTAAGAAGTTTGGCTACTAAGATCAGTTGAAAGAATGGTTCTGGGTGCTTTCTTTTGCAATTTGTCTAAGTGTTCAATTTGGGCACTAGTTAACCCTGAGTGCCAGACAGGACTGGCATACTCCACGGCCGGCCTGACACATTGCACATAAACCCCCACTATTAGTCGTCAACTTGGACGCCGCAGCGTTTAAAGTTGTCTTAAAAAGTACGATCTACTATAATATTAAAAATATAAATTTTGGTTTTACTCTTACACCAATGTGTGTTAGCACTGTATACTCCGTACTTTCCCGAGTTCTGTGAAAAAAAATCACAGGCATATTACTCGGTGGGATTCGAAACCACGACTTTTGCAATTCTAGAGCAGTGTCTTACCAACTAGACCACCGAGATTGCCCGGTAGGCAGTTCGATTCATATATTTTAGCAGCGGGTTCCGCAACGATTTAATAGATGTTAATTCTACTATTAAAAGAAATTTTATTAATATACAAGTTCCACTTCAGATCATTTTGGATGTAGTCACCTAGAATTTTAAGAAAATATGTTTGTCTCGTTATGCATCTGACGAAGGTCCGGTTTGGATCGAAAGCTAAGGCCATCTCCCCTTTTTAATGTTATATTATTTAAAAAAAATCATTAGTTTTTATTGACTTACTTTTACAAAATGAAAACGGTGTATTTTGCTCGGGGTCATTATCTTAGACTACAGCATATTTCTCAGAAGGGACTCAAACATAAAGGCCAACTCCTAAATGGTTGCCCTCGTAAGGGTCCAGGGAAGTCATTGAACTAGGTATGCTTTCGTTGAATTCTGAGAAGCCAATTCTACGTATACAACAAGGACCTTATGATCAACCCGAGATGTTCTTCTTTTACAACTGGACTCGACTAAGATGATCCGCCATCATATGCAAGAGGAGCTCAGGTGGTCGATTACCAGTGAGCCCTAAATGCCAAGGTGACCCGTGCCTGGTTGGGGTGAGTGCTCGACATGGCCTCGTTTCGTAAAGGTCAACATCGGACGCGGTAGATGTTTCGGTAGAGCATTGTTTTTTGGGGGTGAGCAGTCTTTTTTGTCTTCTTTTTCTTTTTTGAGAGCGAGAGCATGCAGTTAAGCTTAAATTCAAAGGCACGTTATTTTGCTTTTCCAAAGCAGTTCTTTTGATTTCAAAAACAGTTACATGTACTTTTATTTTCATCTTTCAAGCAGCTGTTCAATGTTCCGGAAGCCATCATCTTCCTTAGCTGCGGTGGCTTCGGACGCACGGAGTCTACGTTTGATCCAGTGTTATTTTAGTTTCTATAGGACTCAGTTATAACGAAATGGTTGCTTTACTTGCTTGTAATCACAATATCTTAAGCATAACCAAAACCGTACATTGCGAAGAAACAAACAGTCCTCATTGATGTTCCATGTTTTATAAAAGGGCAGTTGAGTACATCAGGGCAACTTTGTGGTTACCGATGGATGCACCTGAGATGCCGTCAGAATAGACTCGGGGGAAACCGAGAAACAGTGCGCCATTTTCTGGGATTGCTAGACCAAGTCGAGAAGGCGGCTGTGGTGGCTAGAGAAGGACATACAACGAAAAAGGCACAAACCTTGTGTGGCACTTTGAACGGATGTATTTAAGCAAAACTATTTCATAATTGAGTCCTTAAGTAAAGTAACACTGGACGTAGATTCCGAGCGTTCGAAATGGCCGCAGCCATGGAAGATGATATCTTTCGGAACATCATCGAAAAGCTTCTTAAAAATGAAAATTTAAATAACTTATTCTTTTGTAAATAGAAACTGTTTTTGATTGTTACGATACCATAAAAGCACAATCTGTTATAATAGAAAGTTTTTAAAAAAAGATTAGTACACAAAAGCGAAGTTGACATAAATGTATTATTTTGCGAGACAAAATAAAAGCTAATTTCGAAATAACGACTGGCAATGTCCCAATCAACGATTTCCTATAACTTCAATGACTTTTGAATTGTGGGACATAAAGATTCATCGTTTAATAAGACAGTAGTTTAGATTAGGACTATAATACTTACCATCAATTGATTGCTTTGGGCCGTATGTATTGCTGCTGATCCTGATAGTATATGGTGCTTGACCACTTGACGTTCTTGGCCTGTGGCCTGTAGGTTCCATATGTTGACACACACCAGCTACAGCAACAGGTGGCCCTGATGGGTAAGACAGTATATGCATCGGCATCATGGCTAACGCTAATAGTGAACTGACACAAACCATCACTAGCATACCCATCTTTTCGTCTAAATGACTTCAGAAATTATTTTAGAACAAACACGTATATTATGTTCGTACAAGACCTAGCCATACGACGATGTCCTCAACCAGAGCGCTAGTGTTATATTGGACATCAGACCCACAGGTCGTGTATTCTGAACTATTGTCTGTTCGCATCTAAACGCATTCCCCACTCCTCCCTTTTTGCAACGTATTTCAACATCCAAGATCGTACACAAAAAGTATCAATCTTTCGCTAATGAAATATGACAACAAGTCAAACAGAGGGTAGCCTTATTTTTACAAACCTCCAGGCGTATTGTACCTGTCTCTTCAAAATGTAGAACAGCATACAACACAATACACGCATGATCATACAAATATTGACTGCTTCGAGTGCTAGGGTTAAAAGTACGACTCCCCGAAGGTCATCCTCGGCGCGTTGTATTTTCCAGAGGCGAGGCCCGAGGGAAAGTAGACTGCCCCGGGGATTACGTCGGGGAGTTGTAGGTTTAACCCTGTCACACTAGGCGATTTTCAGGCAATCAAGTTGCTGGCAATTTGTCACAGGCAACATGGAGACAACTTTTGTCGAAGCAACTTCCATGTCACACATGGCAATTTCAAAGCAATACG
>CM021538.1:11027667-11038114 GCA_010994315.2 Pisaster ochraceus | reverse complement strand
CTTGGTTGCCCCTAAGTTGCCTGTAAAAGTTGCCTCGTGTGACAAGGCCCTTAGGTACATGTACTGATTATCAAGGTGTTTTATGGGAATTTCAGCAACGGTAGAAATGTTATATCGTCAACAAGTGCCAAAACATAAACAATCGGTGGGAAACTCATTTTGACCTTTTTCTTTTAATTAGTACATAACACTATACGAAGTTATTGGTTTCAATAAATACCCCAAAAACCTGGAATTGCGTTTTTACGAAAACCAAAACACCAACGGGCGTGGCGTCAGTGTATTGCATAAGGTACATTATTTATTAATCTTACTTTGTTTGTAGCAAGTGAACAATGGCTATACCAATAATTGTTACATTTTATGTGGAAGAAAAAACAACAGCTTCAAAGCTCAAATAAACCATTTTATTTCACCAGTTTTGCAAAATACTAATGGCATTTATCATATTTGTATTATAATGCATGCACCATGTATTTCAAATATAAAGTAATGAGACTCACCTTTTCCCTTCACAAAAAACACCTTTTAAAAGACCCTGTCATTAACAGTTTGTGTAGCTCAATTTTTATAGATGGGCTTGTGTTAAGGGCTTACCTTGATTGTAACTTAAAGTGTACAGTGTCCCATGGCATAATGTGAAACTCCCGTGTCATAATGTGACACTCCTTTGTCATAATGTGACACTCCCGTCTCATAATGTGACACTCCATCTCATGTGACACTCCTTTGTCATAATGTGACACTCCCATGTCACAATGTCACACTCCCGTCTCATGTGACACTCCAGTGTCACACTCCTTTGTCACAATGTGATACTCCCATGTCACATTGTGACATTCCTGTCACAATGTGACACTTCTGTGTCATAATGTGATACTCCCGACAATATTCAAAACACAATTGAATGCCAACTGGATTAAAAATAAATATATAACAACCTCTATAAATGTCACTAGGTTGTTTGTAAGATAGGATAGCATTGCCCAACTGGTGTGCACCCTATCTTGCCCACTTCATTTCAATTTTCCATTTCATAAACACTCTTGTTTTTAAACAAAAATAATCCACTTCATGACTGTCTATATTCGTTCAGTGTATACAAACCAGATGCCTCTTTGATTCAACTACCACAACTTACTTCAATAGTCTGGGAATACCTAGTTGAGTGTCACTTGGCTGAGGGTACCATATAGGTAAATTCATCTTAATGCTACTGCCTCCATTATTCCACATGACATGTATACAAATAATCAAAGTTATGATTGCAATGCTGAGAATATTTATTAGTTGAAAGATGGAGTGTTCTGTGTAATGAGGCGAAGCGGAGTTGAAAGGAGCATTCAATCTCTCAACAAATGAAAATATTCTCAACATTGCACAAACGAAAAACATTCATTATTCAGTTTGTTTAACATCCAAGTAGAATGGTTTGAATAATAAATACCGCGTGACCAACAATCATCCAATCAAATGACAAGGATCTACATGTACTTGGATGTTGTATATAATGACTAACATTAATGAGTGATGAGAATCAGACTGCTAAATGAACAAATGCCATGCTAATCAACATATCCGACACTAATACCACAAACACATAAAAAAAAATAGCAACCAAGAGTATGGATGGTACAAACTGAAGTCACCCTCATACAAAATAACTTTATACTGTTTCAAAGTATGGTTATATAACGCTTTTCTTAAAAACCCAAGGATTAGATGGAATGAATGTACTCTTCTAAAACAAGTACATGTTATGTGTCTTGCCTTTACAAACTGACTTTGCTGTCCAAAACTTCAGTATATCAGCTACACAAGTATTACACTCAGTACATAGGCTGTTGACACCATTTACCCTCTCTAGGCAATCAATACAGTTACTATGTTGTAAACTATGTGACATAAAGAGGTCAAACTCTGCAGGAGTATGGTGGCCCATGGCCATATATGCAGGTCAGCTTACCACTTGGGACATTTTGTCAATTACATGCAACCACTTGAAGTTTGTCATTTAAGATCAAGGGTCATTGTTGCTGGTTCTTCTAAATAAGATTTCCACAGATTGGAAAATCTTGCCATAGTTGCGCCATCAATCACTCTATGATCAGCAGACCAGCTAACATTCATAATAAACGCTTTGTAAACCTCATCCTCTTCATCAAAACGTGGGATAGCCTGTGTAGATAAAATGAAATGCGCACTGTCAGTTAGCCTCTCCTTTGTTATTAAACAATCAAGAACAATTACAACATTCATTGCCAATAAAAATTCATGTCAAATCATTTTGTTATACTACAATTTTAAAACTCAAAAATCATCTAAGACATATTCAGTTTGTTAATAATTTTTGTTCAAGTCACTGACATCACCAGGTTCGGAAATCACCTGTGATATTTTCAGTTTGTTAGTGTGGCAACACAAATAGTAATGATCAATTTATTCTTACAAAATCCTGTAACACACAAATCACAATATCTACCTTTCAGATGTTCACAGGTTAGCCAATGATCAGATTGGAATTGTTAATTAATTCTGGAACTTTTATGATAAATAGGCATTTCCACATTAAAAGAGTTGCAAACACACCACTATTAGGATCTTGGTAGTACAAATCTATCATGTCATCTACCAACCTGAACTTTGCCAATCGCTCCTATGGCCACAGTACCAGGCATTAAAACTGGCTTAGCATACGTCCCACCAATCTGGTAAAAATATAAGAGTAAAAGCAATACATTACAATAAGGTTGCTTGGATAACATAAGATGGAATGAAAGTTGAGAACACACCTAGAATTGCCCAAGGCTTGGGAGACCAGTAGAATCATCAGCTGTCAGTACTGATCATTGACATACATACAAAGAACATCTGCTGTAATAACACCTACTTTACAAACACCCAAAGCACACAGTAATCCCAAGCTCCAAAATAGTTTTGAAGAATGTAGAATCATAAAGGTCTATCCATATTAAAGGAAACACAATTCCAAATAACTACTTGAAAATATGGAATTACAATCATTTGTATGTTAAGAAGCTTGCAATACTAAAAAAATGAATGACTTTGTTTTTCTTGAATTCTTGGTAATTACAAACACATTCAAACCCCTGGATAAGGGCCACAATAACAGTAACAATGCTCTGTGCACTTCAATTTATCAAGATTTCACAGTAGGATCAGTGAAAAAAACCCAAGTAAAACATGCATTACACAATGTTTCAAAGCAATATCATAAAATCAAACTCTTACACCAAGAAACCTAGTTCCATGGAGTTGACAAATACAATAGGAAACCTGATGAATAAAGACTAAAATACTTGATCATCTTGTACAATATTCAAATAATGAGCACAACATGATTACTTGGAATGTAATTACTCTTGCTGACATTGTAAACAAAACTGTCCATAGTCCAGTCTGATCTGTTTTATTAGAGACACTTTGGGAGCCTTATTTAATATCTAGTATGAGATATAACTGAGGAACTAACCCAGCAATCACTCTGAGAGTACCTGCCATTCAGCTCAAGGTGGGAGGCAGATTGGTGAAATCACTGTGAGTGATCCACTACAACACACTTTGAAGGCTGATGACACTGACTGACCAGCCCTACCAACACTGTACATACTTACCGTTCCAATATTGGAGAGTGTAAACGTAACTCCACTGAGGTCATCAGTACCAAGTTTCCCTTCATTACCAAGCGTTATGAGTCGATTCAACTCCTGAGCTACCTCAAAGATTGTCCTTCCTTGAACATTCTTAATATTAGGCACCAGAAGGCCATGTGGGGTATCCATAGCGAAGCCAATATTATGACTTGCCTGTTATTGAAAGATAGTCATTACTCTTTAGCAAAGATACTACAAATAATATTGGAACACTTTTAACTACATACAGCTTGTAATTTACGTAGTATTCTTTGAATCTTAGCTTTTTAATCTTTTCACAGTTTTTATAAACTTTGAGCCACGTGTGGTGTTTTGGCTTTTACGAAAAAAAATTATGATTGGACAGAGACAAGAATTCCAAATGTGTTGCAGTTCAATCAGGATATTTATGATTGGACAGAAATAAGAATTCCTAATGTGTTAAAGTTCAACCAGGGTGTTTATGATTGGACAGAAATAAGAATTCCTAATGTGTTAAAGTTCAATCAGGGTATTTATGATTGGACAGAAATAAGAATTCCTAATGTGTTAAAGTTCAATCAGGGTATTTATGTATTGACTCACCTTGTATGTCATTTGTTCACATGCTTCATCTACACTTGAATTGAGAATAGGGAAGAAATTGAGAGCCATAGAAGCTGCCTACAATGAAAGAAAAGAAGGGGTTCGTGTTCTCAGTCAGTATAGAGCATTATGAACCAAATCAATTAAACATGTCCATTCTATGGCCAACAAGTTTCCTGAAAACTCCCATGCATCTTTGAAAAAAAAGGATTTGACTTGCCAAACAGCTGTATAAGTTGCCCTCTTGGAATGCAAGTCATTCCACTGTTATCACTTCTAAAACTTTGAAATAGCTCAACCAGGTTTAAAATACAAGATTTTGTGCAGATCCTTTGCCACAGACATGATTGAAAGGTTTATTTAATCTGTCATTGCATCAATAATGCTTTCCCACAAGTTTCCCAAATACATGTTGTACATTTCCTTGATTTGTCCATAGTGCACCATTGGAAAACATCCACAGGGGATATTTATTATTAGAGCAAGCGCCATGAGCACTTTTGTGGATACCAGCACAATAAAAAACGTCATTGTTACTATTATAATGAAGTTGCAAAACTACTTTCTTGAAAATCAGTCTTAAATTGAGTCAAGTAACTTTAAAACACTCAATGTTAAACTCATTTGACGCCAAACTTACTTTGGGGGAAAAATGACCAGTAATACAGCGTTGGCCCTAAATCAATGTTTCAAATCATATCAAGTTACAGATGACTTTCTTTTGACAAGTCTTTGCAACAATTTTGTTTCACAAGCATTTACAACAGTTTTGTAGGGAATGAATTTGCAATGGTTATTCGGTTAATCAGTTAAAAGCTGGTGAGATGGTTTTTAAAAAAAGAAGTTATTATCTTAATTTTTTTACTTTGTAAAATTGATTAATTTTTTACTTTTATTTATTTAATTTTTCCCTTTTTTTTGTTTATATATTTTATATATATATTTTGTATATATTTAATTTCTTTTATTTTAATTTATATATTTTTTATATATTTTTTTATTTTATTTACTTTTTTGTTTTATTTTTTTAAACTTTTTTTTTTTTTTTCACTTCTTTGTCTAGGCCCTAGACGGTGCCAAACTTTTTTGTTTAACCTTATAAAGGAAAACAGCAAAAATAATAAATCTTAAAGACTATTAATTGAATCTTTAAATGTAATACATTTAGTTGCCCCAAAACAAAACTATCTTGTCTTTTTGTTATTAGCCAATTTCAAACCAACTGTTGGCACACAGATAGCCTAAAAACATTTTGATACAAAAAACTGATATCAGCAAGATAAAGTCTCAATATGCATAGTTGGGGATATCCTTGAAAGGAAGAGAAAGGTGTTTTTTTTGCCCTGTTTCATGGATGCGTCAACTATTCAAGTTCGTTGACTAATATAACCCATCCATTCAGTTCAGCGGTTGCCTATTTGTGGGTAATCAAAACATTAACTGTGAACTGCAATGGCAACCATTGACTACAAGTGTGTTCAAAACTTCAAAAAGGCCTGCTCGGTTTGAAACTGTTTGTCGGATATTTGCAATACATTCACTCAACTGCTTTGAAGTTTGTTAAATGCTTAACTGGTGAATACAAAAACTTGCAGCCCTCTTTTAAACTATAATTACACAAACCCTTTATTTCTTCTCAATTATTTAAGAGCAAACACATACAGAAAGAAAGGAATGACAGTTGCTTTTGAATACCTTAATAAACATCGGCATCAAAGAGAATTGGACTCCTCTCTGAGCAGCTGACTTTTTCATGATTCCTTTAAGCAACATAAGCGATGTGACGTCAATCTCATCACAATAACCAAAGTGAGGTATTTTATTGGCAGCTGTCATTGTCTTCACCATGGCTTTCTTGATGCCTGTAATAGGTTCTGTATGGTCCTGGACTGAGACCACTGGCTGTGCTGGCCTTGGTGGAGGCACAACTGATGCAGATGTAGGGGAAAGGGTAGGTGTTTGTTTAGGGGACTGGAAAGCAGAAACTTGCTGGACAGGTGGTGCTGTTGGAAAAAAAATAAAAGGATGGCTAACAATTATTAAAATACATGCAGATATGTACACATGCCAGAACAATTTTTATCAACGGCGGGTGCCGTTCTAAAATGCCCGGACATTCCATTTGTGTAGCATAAATAATGTGTAATCTCGGAGTCCAGACCTTTGTCTTTTTATTGGATGGATTACGAGAGCTTGATAGGCCAACACCATTGTTTACAATTGTATTCAGCATGGAAGGTAAGTCCAAGATTCCAGCATGGCTGTTTATTGGCCATGGCTGATGGCCAAGAACCACATTTCCTCGAAAGAGAAAACAAATCCTGTTCCATGGTATGAGAATGTGTGTGGTCTTTACTTGGTTTAGTCATGATTTCTTTGTACAACAATATTCTATTTAAAAGAAAAAACTTGAAATTCTGAAAATTAATACCACTAGTGAGCAGAACAAATTTTGGAAAACCGGTAATAAGTGGTTAAGCATAATTATATAAATACAATTTAAGTGTAATCATATAATTATGCTTATTTAATGACCGAGTAAAGGTGAGCTCATAATATGAAAATTGAAGAAGCCTTCTCTAAGCACTATTATGCTCAAAGATAATACCTGTCATTGCTGATTTCCTATCACTTTGAAGCATGTCTATGTGTTTGAGCATATCTTCTTTGAGTACCCTTCCATCCTTGCCTGTCCCAGTCACATCAACCAGTGATATCTACAGGGAACACAAAGCATGCCTGTTTTAGAATATTTACAGATAACTTGTACACACTCAACGGAAGAAAACTATAAACACTTACATGTTATGGAGATTGCACTGCACAATGTTTAACTGATGATATGAGGAAAGGGAACATCTTTAAACTTGTATCAGTTGTTATTTTTTATAACTCTTGAACTTACATTTGTTGAAATTATGACACGCAAAATTTCTCATTCGACCAGTGTTGTATCTTGCCAGCCAGAAAGGCAGTGGAATGTACAAGATCACTCTTTGTGTAAACAAAGATTATAACGGTTTATTGTTGCTTTTCAGAAGGTAGTTGGTCAATACATGAAGTATTGTTAGTAGGTAAATTTCTTGCTACCCCCCCCCTTCCAATGGAAATGTTTAATTGCGCCACTGTAAAGAGTGGAGTAGGTTAATTAAAAATGGAAAGCACACCACATACAAGTAAAACTGTCTTGTGGAAACAATAACCCATGAGTTTAATGTGACATGGCATGAGCTAGCCTGGAGAGAGTACCAGGGAAAACTTACAATGAGGAAACATTTACAATGCACTTCTCCTGTGCTTGGAAAAATTACCCCATTTGAGGCAACACTGTTACAGCAGGATACAATTGCCCAAGATTTTACCAGAAATCAAAAGACCAATGTTGGCCCTCTCTCTTGTATGCAAACACTGAATCAAGTGTCAAATGTCAAGGTCCATGTCAACAGCCACCGTATCGCAATAAGGTCACAGCTGGCTAAACAATGGATGCCATCTTGTTCCAGTTTGACTCATTGACAATGTGCCTTATGGTCTGATCAGCAGCCCCACAGTCACACTCAGCGGTTGGTTTCATATGCCGCTTGTGTAGCATGTGTCCAAAGCCTCCGTGGACAAAGTGCCAGTGGAAAAAGCGCCCGTGGCCAAAGCACTTGTGGCCAAATCGCCCGTGGTCAAAGCGCCCATGGTCAAAGCGCCCATGGTCAAAGCGCCCGTGGTCAAAGCACTTGTGGCCAAAGCGCCCGTGGTCAAAGCGCTCATGGCCAAAGCGCCCATGGCCAAAGCGCCTGTGGCCAAAGCGCCCATGGTCAAAGCGCCCGTGGTCAAAGCACTCGTGGTCAAAGCGCCCGTGGTCAAAGTGCTCTTGGTCAAAGCGCCCGTGGTCAAAGCGCTCATGGCCAAAGCACTTGTGGCCAAAGCGCCCGTGGTCAAAGCACTCGTGGTCAAAGCGCCTGTGGTCAAAGCGCCCTTGGCAAAAGCGCCCGTGGCCAAAGCGCACGTGGCCAAAGTGCCGTGGCCAGTGAGGAGCTGGTTTAGGCAGCACTACCTCTTCAGCTTCAGTGTATGTGAGCTTGCACTCCAGACTGGGGCACAGTATTCAGCAGGCGCGTAAACCAGGGCTACAATTGACTTCCATAGAGCTGGTGCATTCACTCCCCATAGAGCTGGTGCATTCACTCCCCATAGAGCTGGTGCATTCGCTCCCCATAGAGCTGGTGCATTCGCTCCCCATTTAGTTCCAGCTAAATTCTTGATGAGCTCGACTCTTATGTCTATTTTCTTTTTCAGATTTTCAAGGTGAGTTTTGTATGACAAAGTTCTATCTAGAGTAACACCGAGGTATAATGGGTTGTGACCATTGTCCGGCTTTCTTTTACCCAGGTATGCACTTAGTGAAAGTTTTACTTGTTTGTTGTTTAGGTGGAAAGCTGAGGCAACAGTTTTTCCAAGCATTCAGAATCAGATGCCACTTTTGAAAGTAGGTGTAAGAATTAAGTTTGACGAAAGTTCCAGTGGTGATTAATGATGGTCTGTGTTGTGAAATGGCCAAAGATACCCAAAACACAAAATGGCCTGTTACTATGGCAATGGACAACATATTGATTTAAAATGTACATTTTATTTACTTGCACCCGAAGTCATTGTATCCTAGTATATCGTATTGAATTAGGACTTGCTCAAGTCTATTGTCCGATGGCTCAGAAAATCGATGAAATCGATGAAAACCGATGGCTCAGAAAAGCCCATTGGGTTTGCTTCACGCACCCTCGCTCCAGCAGAGAAAAAGTATGCCCAAATTGAAAAGGAGGGTTTGGCGTGTGTTTTTGGAGTGACACGCTTTCATTCATATGGATGCCACTTCACACTAGTGACAGATCACAAGCCTTTGCTCAGTTTGTTCAATGAGGAACGTGCTGTTCCACCTCAAGCTGCAGCACGCATCCAGAGATGGGCACTGACTTTAGCTACTTACGAATACACGCTTGTATTTAAGCCCACAGATGCACATGCCAACGCACTGAGCCGTTTACCCTTGCAATTATCGGTTCCTACAGTTCCGTAGCCAGCTGAAACTGTGTTGCTTATGGAGAACATTGAAGCATTTCCTCTCTCTGCAACACACATTCGTACATGGACTAGACGTGATCCACTGCTCTCTCAAGTGCTTCTGTTAGTGGAGAAAGGATGGGCATCTGACACGAATTTGGGTGACAATTTCAAACCTTATGCTATGCGTAGGACAGAGCTCTCGGTACAAGATGGATGTTTGTTGTGGGGAAGTCGAGTTATCATTCCTATGCAAGGCTAAAAGGAGGTACTAAGGTCATTGCACGAAGTACACCCTGGTATGGCTAGGATGAAAAGCCTTGCTAGAGGATTCGCTTGGTGGCCCAAGATGGATGCTGACATTGGAGATGAAGTGAAGGCATGTCATAAATGCCAACAAACCCAACCTATGCCATCGAAAAATTAACTTCATCCATGGAGATGGCCCAATAGACCTTGGTCTCGTCTTCATATTGACTATGCTGGGCCATTCATGGGCAAGATGTTTTTGATCGTGATTGATGCTCATTCGAAATGGATGGAGGTGTTCCCATTGAACAATGCTACATCACATCAAACTATTGAGAAACTTCGACAAGCATTTGCTTGCCATGGTTTGCCAGACAAGTTGGTTTCCGATAACGGCACACCATTCACAAGCGCAGAGTTCAGTGAATTTATGACCAAGAATGGTATTCTTCATATTCGCACAGCACCCTATCACCCTTCATCAAATGGACTGGCTGAGCGAGCTGTGTGTACATTAAAAAACGCCATGAAAACATGAACCAAGGAACTGTGGAAACCAAAGTTTCACGTTTCCTATTCACCTATAGGATAACACTACATAGCTCCACTGGATTATCACCAGCAAAGTTACTGATGGGGAGACGCTTGCATTCCCATGTCAATCAGCTCCGCCCGGATGTTTCCAAAAATGTGGAAAAGCACCAAATGACACAGAAATATCATCTTGACAGTCATGCCAAAGTTCGATCATTTGTGATTGGAGATACAGTGTGGGTGCGAAACTACACCAAGTCTGGCTACAAATGGCTACCGGGCATTGTGAGCAATTAGGCAGGGCCAGTTTCATACAGGATCCGTTAGCAGGAGAATGATTGTGTAATAAGACGTCATGCTGACCAAATTCGTGGAGTTGA
>CM021538.1:10975905-10992509 GCA_010994315.2 Pisaster ochraceus | reverse complement strand
CCTATTTTGTAGCCCAAATAGCCCAACGAAGCCGGTGTGCCCCTTTAAATGGTGCACCCTAAACTGCTTGATCACGTCACTCAATGTGTTGTAGTTGCACACAATCTAATAATCTCACTATGTATTTTGTTTGCAATACCCATTGCTAATTGTATTGTAACACACATCAACATGTACTTGGACAAGATAGACTACCTGGTTCAATTGCATACA
Organism: Pisaster ochraceus; assembly: GCA_010994315.2. Classification (NCBI taxonomy): domain Eukaryota; kingdom Metazoa; phylum Echinodermata; class Asteroidea; order Forcipulatida; family Asteriidae; genus Pisaster; species Pisaster ochraceus. The sequence continues at coordinate 10,992,296 of CM021538.1, read as the reverse complement.
AGTTTGACCTACTTTTCCTTAAGATGCCTCTTATGTAATTTGGCAGTCAGTGACTGTTCCTCCCGGTTAATTGAGAGTTAGGTTGGGTTCTGTATGTTTACGGTTAAATCAGGATTATTTCCTGGTACAAGATAACAAGACTGAAGTGCTTGATATCAATGAAGCCCAGCTGAGTTATAGAGGGGAGCATGTTCACTAGTTTAAAGGCAATAAGTTTTGTATACATGTAAGTGCAGGCTGCATACTCAAGTTTTGTTTGGGAACTACACATGTTGGTCAAGCCCAATACGGGTGAATATAATAAGCCTGTCTATTATTTAGTTGGGCTTTCGTAATATCAAGCACCTTCGGACTTTAGCCTTTATCTTGTACTTAGGGAATAATCAATTTGCAATATATGGATCATTGAAAAAAACTTTTCTTAATGGGCCTTGAGTAGAATTGCTTTTGCCATTTTGTCAATATAAATGTCTTATTTAGAAGTCATAGGAGATGAGTTCTTGTTTTTTGCAACAGGAGTTTCAACCTTGACAGACATGGCATACCAGAAATGTTCAGTATTATTATTATTATTATTATACTTCAATTAAGATAACCCTTTTAGCTACAATTCCGGCCATATCTTGTTGGGCCCCCATCCCCCGTTCAATGTTTGCTCTCATTGAGCGGTCTGTGCTCCTAGCAGCATTGAGCGGGGGAATGGGGAAGGATATGTTAATGTCACCTTGCCCAAGCATTTTGGCCGGGATTAAAGCTTGATATTCTTTTAACTTTTCTTTCCACCAGAGGTTACTATCCTAAAGGTGGTGGTGAGATACAAATGCGTACTGCTCCAGTAAGACAATTAAAGGCTGTGGACATGACAGACTGTGGCCAACTGGTAAAGATTCAAGGCAGAGCATTTGTTGCAGGGGTCTTACCAATCAAGGTATAAGGGATTATAGCTTAACATTTGAATCACATAACAAAGTACTTTTTGGGCGAGCTGCAAAACAGAGTGAGTCTATATAATGGCTACTTTCATCTATCAGTCTCTCCGCTAAAGGGATTTTCTTTTCAAATATACAAGGTTAAACATTGCGCCTGGTTTTTAAAGAACTGAAATTTATAACTGAATTGTAACTTTGACTTAAAATGTAGCATTACAAGACTTTATACACAAAATTGAAACTCATGATTATGCCACCAGTTGAATGAGCTAAACACAATTAAAACATAAAAAATGACTTTAAACTCTTTGCAATGATGTATCGACTTGAAACTTCCATCAATTTAAAAACTTCATAGTCAAGAACAAAGGTATAAAGCCAGTTTAAGTTAAAGGTATAGGGCTGCGTCATAGACTGGCTTTTGTCAATGTAATGCTGACTTATAGGCCAAACTATCAATAAAATCAGTAACAGTCATCTCTGAAAGTTCCAGATGAATACAGTGTCTACTTGCTGAGAAGAAAACTGTAAAAAGATGGTCTCTGTTTTTATAAAGAGCAATGGAAAAGCTGTCCACATTTAGCGAGGTTTAGCTCGATAGAATGTCGAATCCATCCACGTTTAGCAATGTTTTGCTTGACAGAATGTCAAATCCATCCATGTTTAGCTTGATTTGTCACTTCTTGCTGCCTGAAAGACACTGAATAACAGTATTAAAAGTCCTGAGGAATTATTCATCTCAGCTTCAGCAGAACATGATTGAGACAGCATACATTTCTTGTATTTTTACTCATAGAAACATAACACTATTTACATTGTGGAGCATTTTTTGTGTGGTTCTCACAATTAGCTCACAATGTGCTAATGATTGGAGTAATGCACTCACAATTTGGTTTTACATCCCCATTTCTTAGTGTTATTTGTGCATATGTTTACAGATAGCTCAAAGTATGGCAAGTACAGCAACGAGTATACTGAAGCAAAGATATCCTGATATTCCAATTCATATCAAGATTGTACAAGAAGCTTCAGCTATTGGCAATGGCTGTGGTATCATGTAAGAATCATCTGATTTTGGTGAATCACTATTTTTCAAGCTAAATTGTGACTGTTAGATGACAAAATTACATATTTTATGTGGTGGGAGGGAAATTATCAGGCACGTGTTTTGGGACTTATGACCCAAAACATATGTATTGTGTATAACTCGGTCATTCAAACATTCTGAAGAGAACCGTGGACAGTCCATAATGCTAGAAACAGATACTGAGAGAAGCACTTCCTTTGAAAGTTGAATGCTCCCAAAATATACAGTGTTATTCTGATTTTCATGGAATGCAATTTATACTTTGAAAGTGTGATAAATTTAATAGAAACCTCACATTTATTTGTATGCTTTGATAATTTATTACAAAAGTTTTGCTAAACTAGTTTTGTCTTAAAAAGTGTTGCATGGACTTATTAAATCAATTGGTGTCTGTATTTAACAATGAGAAATAAACATTAATAATCATCATTTACATACAATTTGTCAAAGAATATTGGAATAAAGCTACAACTTCCACAGATAACTCTGTGTGCATTGATATTATTTTTATAGAAATATGGAGTCATTGCAGTGAATGGAAAATCCAATCCATTGCAATTAACTGCATATTAAATCACTTTATGACTACTTATATATTATATCTCGAAGCATACTTTGTGTGTTGCATTAATTTTCTACGTACAAATACAAAACGTTTGTTTTGTAGTTTTAAATCTATAAGACTATATTGGAGTGAAATTCAAAGCTGTTTAAATGTTTAACTTGTCTGTATAGAGTGGTAGCTGAGACCAGTACATCATGTAGACTTGCAGGATCAGCTCTTGGTAAAAGAGGTTAGTATTGTCAACATAAGAAGAAACAGACACAGACCCTTAGAGATAAAACTCATAAATGAAATACTTACCACTTTAATAATAGGTTTTGTGAGTCTATCAATGCATATAGTGGAGGTGTGTACGTCAACACTTAGAGTGTTCAGAAAAACAGAGAGCTCTTTTGCAGAATTTAAGTTGTCTATTTGTCCTGGACTAACATTATTTTCCACCGTAGACTATTCATGTTAATGATATTACTCATATGTATTTGGGTAAAGAAGGACAACAACTAGTATTTTTTTTTTTTTTTTTTAATGCAATGAGTAGGACTTCATTGACTCCCAGGTTGTCGCCATGTTCAATGGTAGAGCCACCAAAGGAAATGTATCTCTGTGATTGCAAAACAAAATCTGATGTGGTTCAACCTTAACAGTTATGTTGTTTACATCAGTATCTGTATCCATATCTGTAGACTTCAGAAACCTCTCTAATAAAATGAAAACTTTGACATTTACAGTGCATTGTTATTTTGAAATACATAGTGCATGAACATTATAACCGTGATCATTGGGTCAGTACTCCCAGGAGAATATTCAGCTTATGCTACAAGACCCACCTCTACTGCCACCACAGATTCACATTTACCACTGGCTGAAGATATTTAACGAAAGTTAGTATTTCGATTAAGGGCATTTGTGAATGAAACAAATGGCAATTAGAGAAGTGTTTGTTTTTGTTTGATGATATTGCAGGTGTAGCAGCTGAGCATGTAGGAAGGGAAGCTGCACAGATGCTTCTCAATAATCTGGACCATGGAGGATGTGTTGATGAATACTTACAAGATCAGGTATTCAAAAATCAACTAATCTACTCCCATAACCACAACAATTTTACTCATCGGTTTCACAATGTAACCATTAGTTGTCTGAAAATTGCTTCTGGTAGTAGAGTCTGGGTAATGCAATCATCAACAAATCAAGAAGAACAAGTTATGTCATTGATCTTTAAAAAGTTGCTATAAACCAAATAATTAACAAACACATTTAATGTTGTTAGTGAATGCTTGTATAATTCTAAATCATACTATCGTAAATAATAATAATAATGAGCATTCGTAAAGTGCCGGTATCCACGACTGTTGGCCCTCCTGATGCACAATCATTGTTACCCTGATCACTAAACCATTTATGTCATTTTTTGAAACCAATTGATCACCCTGGGGAGTATACAGCCTGAATGCACATGCTGTCGAGTATGTAGTACATTAAACTAAATCAATCACATAAATCTTCTCTGCCTTCACAGGTACCCATTTACCCCTGGGTCATGATAAGCAGTTATGGTAGTATAAGTGTCTTGCTTAAGGACACGAGTGCCATGACTGGGTTTTCAACCCACACCCCAATGATTTTTCCACCAGAACTTGAGTCCAGTGCACATGTGCACTAGACCACTTGCCCGCTCTACACACTGATGTTTATTTAAAGAAATATTTCAGCGATTAGAAAAAGGGGAGTTTATTCTTTTTTATGCTTCAATCATACTGAAGAAAAACTATTAATTGTTGTTTTTAATTTTGAAGTGAACAAAGGAAAAAATGACTAGAAATGGATTTGAACCTGTGACCTCCAGATTAATGTTTTAGCGATCTATTAACTGTGCTGCCTAGCCATATGATGGCAGTTTGACTATAAACAGTTTGTCGTTACTCATTTAATTTTTTTATGCAAATAGCCACTCTTGGTAAGGGGCTACAAGAAGAAAATATCCAAGATAAAAATAACTTGGGGAGCTGAAGGTGGGAATTGATATTCATCTTAAAACAGTCTAAGTTGTCATGGTTGTGGGATGGAGGGAAACATGCACCAGGCAAGGAGTTCCACACACATGCAGTACGTGGATTGAAGCTGTTGGAATGGCTCTTTGTTTTACTTTTCAGCAAAGCGAGAGTGTATGAGTGAGAAGAAGCAGAAAGCCTGGTTTCAAGCTTTTATATCTTTGTTCAGGGGTACCAGTCAAAAACTATATGGCAGTTATAGGTTGAATGGTTTCTGACTTGCACCTACAAACGAAGGTATTGACACAATAGGGTGACCACAAACAATAGGGCTAGATAGCTCAGTTGATCTGGAGGTTGCAGATTATTATTATTTTTTTTTTCACACCAAAATGTTAACAAAATTTACTCAGTCAGTTTCCCTTGAGGTTTATTATTGTGTTTTTTTTTCACTGTAGCTGATAGTTTTTATGGCCTTAGCCAAAGGAACATCACGAGTGCTTGCAGGTCCATTGACATTACATACAAAGACAGCAATTCACATTGCAAAGAAGCTCACACAGGTAAATACTTGTCATATTTCAAAGTAAACTCCTTTGATTTCAAAGCATAATTGTCTTACTGGAGTGAAGTAAACTTGTAAGTGCCTTTCAGCTTGATTTTTTGTTGCATTTGATTAAATTTAGACCTAAGTCTTAAGTAACCCTGACCATTGAACTTCTCCTTTTTCCATCCACCGGGTAATTCCATTTCATTATAACTGAGACTAACTAAGCCCATCAGGTTTAGGTACTGAATTTTTGCAATGATAAAGAAGGTTGGAACTTCCCTGCCTACATGTCTGGAGGGTAAAGTTACTAGCTCAAATACCATTGGCAAAGTCCAGAGGATACATGTACAAATAATGTATTATTTACATATGCACAGCATTGAGACCTATTATTATGTTTTGATCATTGGTGGCTGGACTCGATCATTCTTGCATCCCTGTCTCAATGCAGTTCCTTGTCACTAAGGGACCATTGCCTACAAGCTCTGCTTCTAAAATGGACCCCTCCACAGTGTCACATTTGTTTTGCATCTAGTTGGAATATTCTATTGCCAGATGTTTCTGTTGGATTTTGCGACATGTTTTTGCTGCATCTGTGTTTGGATGTCAGTATATTCATATTCATCTACCCTATTTTCTCTTTTCAGGCGAAATTTAAAATCATAAATGATGGAGCAGAGACCAGTGTAATAGAATGTGAAGGTATTGGTCTACAAAGGTAACACAAGTTATTATTGTTCCATATGAAAATAATAGTCATCTATATAATATTTTTTAGTCAGCAAATGGCTTAAGTGAGAAGCTGAATGAGAAATGTAACTCTTTGCATTACAATGACCACTATCAAATGATTTGTTTCACTCATTATACAACTTATTAGAACATGAGAAGTTTGAATTTGAGGTTTTCTAGAGTTATAGAGTGCCTACAAGGTGAACAAAGTATTTAATTTATCTTTTAAGTCATGTCTTGGGGAGATTTATTTGGTTAAAGTTTGTCTTTTCATATAAAAAGACACATTGATTACTGTAGTATTTTATTTAGTGGCAATAGATCAAGAATAAGATCTTTTACTTAAACAGGGTCAGAATGTTAAAGGGGCACATTGCCTTTAGATTTGGCTCTTTGGGCTATAAAAAGCTTTTGTTATGAAATCAATATTGTTGGAAGGATTTTATTAGTAGATAAATTATTCACAGATGCCCCCTTTAAACTGTGTGTTTTTTGTGTAATTTCATGACAGAGCATGGTGTGCTACTATTTAGAACCACATTTTGGACTCTTTTAATCACTACCGTACTCAATAATCTTTTAATTACTACTCAATAATTACAGCACATGGTTGGCGTTTAGATGAAGAATTCTTAAAAAGGATGAGGAGTGACTCCAAACAGTAACATTTTGAGATATTTGAATGCAATGGGCCCCTTTAATGGTTGTGTTGGACAGTTGTATTTTTGAGTTTAACATCTTGGCAAAACCAAATTTGGAACCAGAGTTTAGGAAGTACATTGCATAAAAATTGTAACTAGTTTAATTTGAACAATTAAATAAATGCTTGCTAGAACATTGATTCAAGGAAATATACCGTAATCCATGGACGGAAGGCAAACCTAAACTATTGGTAGTGAAACAGATTTATTATGTCAATAATGTATACAACCAATATTTCTTTGGCACCTGTCCATATTTAAATGATAAGAATGCAAATCTGATTAACAGATAACAGAAGAGTTCAGTAAATATAGGCAGTGAGACCAGACCAACCCTAAGCAATTATAACACTGAACAAGTTCCTCTTGAAAGGTGCACTTCATTCAGTTTACACCTTCAAGAGGTGTCAGACAATCTTAGCAATCACACAAGAGAAAATGTAATCATTTATCGGAAGAATCTCTGTTAATTTGGTCAAATGAATTGTGTCTTGTGACAATTCCAGTCTCTTATCTTAACTACCCCCCTTTTCAGCTCCTTAGAGCTCCAGGATTATCTGTTAGCCCAACTGCACTGCCTGCACCCTTCATCATAGCATTGTTTTGCTCACGACATTGGTCAATTGCAATCGCTTTGATTTCTGTGCATCGACTTGTTGACAACAAAGTTTCCTGCTCTGAATTCCTCCAGGGTGGCCGGGTGGTTTTGATCTAAAGACATCATGTCATGGATGTTGATAGACAACCAGGGGAAATAATTTTAGTGATCAAGTGCAAAAAAACAGAGCATAATTTCAGTCAGAGATTGTATGTAGAATTCAAAGTTTTCTTTGCTGATGGGGTGCACAAATAGTAGAAGTTTGATGTCTAGAGAGCTAACTTTAGCCAGCAGTCAAAGTGAACACTCTCTTGAGCTGGATGTGTGCATCATCAGTCAGCAAATGTTAGAATGCATTCTGAGTCAGTGGTTTTATGCTTCTCTGTATAGCTATCAGTCAGTGTATTGTAACAATTTTTGTTACATTGGAGTCGTTAATCTGAAAGAAACGGATGAGAGTAACCACTTTAGTGAACTGATGTTTGTTATGTATGTACTCAATAACAGTCATCCAGAATAAGGCTGGCTGTCCATGAGGGCACACATAACCACACTGATTCCCTATGCTGTTTCTTGTTGTGGGGTTGTGGAGATTGGCTGTTGATTAAATGGGGGGGGGTTTATTGGCTCTTCTAATTTTAGTGTGGTGGCAATTGTCTACTCTAAACAAGGGCTCTACACTCCCCTCTAAAAATAAATGTCCCAACATTTTCAAGGTAAAGGGTGATCATTGATAACTTCTTTATTTCCAGTTGAGCTGGAAAAAAGCATATAGCGTAACCACTACGTAAAAGGGTTCATATAGTTCCTCTTTGAGGAATGTTCCTGTCACAGACAAATGATTTCCCTTGATATTCATCAGGCTCCAGAGACATCCCTCCTTCATCAGTCCAAGAGACTTAACCCGAAGATGGCCGTGACTGCTGTACTGCAGTGGTAGGGTTTGACTCCTGAACACCCTGTGTAACTATCAACTTTGTAAGAGCAACATGCTGGTCTATGCTGTAGCTGAAGACAGGTTTCTTTCAACTATAGACTGATTAGCATCATTCTCTCTGATACTAGCGTGGTTCATCTATCTCACACAAGGCCTAACTTCATCCTGCTAGATAACTGTTACAACTGGGTTGGATCCATTGATCCGAAGGAAATACACCACCTTTAACTGGTACGCTACTGACACATGACTGATGAAATTACATGGCAACAGCAGATTCCAGCTAAGCACTCTCGACCTACCCTGGCCATTCTCCTTTTTTTGGACTTCATATACAGGAATATCTGCACCCTTTTGTGTCGTCACTGTGTAGACTCTATCCTCTAAGTAGGAGCATAGCTTGCATGTAGTGTAGCTTGCATGGTCTCCAGGTGACAGGATGGTGCTTCGTGCTTTGCGATCATAGTAGATCTTATTTTTCTCTCCAGTCTGATGTACGGGCTGTTATGCAATCCTGTAGGCATCTCTCGTTTCAGGTCTGCCAGCGTTGTGAATATTCTCGGCTGGAGACAGCATGATCATCAGGACGTTCCAACCCAATGGCCATGTCAATGGGGAGGCGGGGTGCCTACCGTACAACAGGTAAAGAGGCGGATACTCTGTCGTTTTGTGCTTTGAACAATTAAATGTAAATGCATGAACTACCTTGCTTACCACGGACTTCCAGTCACTCTTCTGGCTTTCAGGAAGAGTCCGACACCTTTGGGTTGTGATTCATATAGGTTGCAGTCACTGTGTTGACGATAAGGGGACCACACTGAAGACAAGGAGCTCAGTTCTCTTTATTCCTGCATATTTGTCCATACATATATTGTATGTCTCGATATAATTCCCTAATAAAAGAAAGTAAAAATAACTTTTATGAATATTATCAGACAATTTGGATTGATTGGAAATTGATGGAAAAACTCACCAACATCAAAGGTAGTGAGTGAAATGAAATTACGGACATCAGTATCAGCACATCACCCCTAAGGCCAACGCTGAAAGAAAGTTATACACATTGCTGTAATCACCATACTCCAACCATTCATTTATAGTTTTCATTTTTCTTAAATAAATATCTGTTTGTTAATAAAAGTCTTAAAATAACTTAATAATGTTTACTCACGGACACCCTACATATCCAAAAACTTAAAGGAACACCGCACAATTCCCTATCGAGGAGGGAGATACTGCCCGATCCGACATGCTAACAATAAACCAGCATTCTCGAACTTCTATATTCAAGTACCCTTCACGCTATAGCCCCCGCGCCCATAGTAGGCTGACCACTTTACATACCCCCTGAGTTATCAATGCGCCAGGTGCGATGATCGAATAAGAGGATAATTTTAGACTAGCGAAAGAATCTTAAATGTGGTTAATAATACAGAATAAACAATTACCCAAATACACAACAGTAAACCACAGTATTTAAAAGGTTTTGATTAAAACAATGAGACATGCACTACTTTAAGCTGTGTGAATTCTATCAGGTGGATATGAGAATATACTCCTGCAATTAAATTAAAGGAGCACTCTGTATAGCTTAACTTCTGAGTCCCTACAATACAGTACAATGTAGTGTGATTGGAGTAATACAGGTACATGTAGTCCCTGAAGTGCTCTGTCATCGCTGACTTGAGTGCAAGAAATTCCAATTCCCCTGAGGTCATGCGGTAGTTCTTTTCTGCTGTGTTTAGCGTCCAGGAACCATAACCAATCACACACGTAGTATATACCATCTCGCTTAGAAAACGGCTTCAAGTCCATCTTGGGAGGCATCCGTGCGTAGGATGACTGAAAGAGAGAAGTTAGAGTATGCCATCACAGGTGGTTTCTTTAAGCAATTAAGGAGATATTCTAATTCATCCTGGTGGCGTTTCTCCCATCTGATGGGGTCATTTCTGCCTCTTTTGCAGATTTCGTCAAAATGTCTTTCACATCCAACAAACAGAAAAACTGTAATAAAGTTGACATTTTTAATAAGCCCCTGCATGTACTGAAGTGAGTCAAGAAGTGGGTGACTCGGCCCAAATTCATTAACATTTGTGAATTCGATTCAAAGCAACGTTTATTTCCACATATTACCATCGAGAAGAGAAAAAAGTACAGTATAATATCTATATTAATGTGGAAGCACGATCCAAAAAGCGGGGCTTGTCAAGGAACAACCTACAAAAACAAAACAAAACAACAGCTTTATAATAGACGAATAAACAAAATAACACGTACAACAAGTAACAGTAACAGTGTTTGTTTACGTAAATGATGACTAGCAACAGTAGTAAGATGAGATATAATTCAATAGGGGGGGGTTCAGTAACAGTAAAGTAGGTTAAAAAGAGTTTACTGAAATGGCTGATGGATTAAAGCATATTTCAGTTTGTGTTTAAAAAGAGCGAGTGCTTTACATTCACAAAGTGATACAGGGAGACTGTTCCAGTTAACAGGGCCTGAGAAGGTAATAAAATGTTGAGAGAGGGTGGTTTTAATGAGCGGAATGTGAACTTTACAACAAGACCGTGTATTACAACCATGAACAGATCTGTTTAACTGAAAAAGATTATGCGGAGTTGGAGGGAGTAAACTATTAAAGAATTTGAACATGAGAATATTTTGTTGGAGGCTTTTGTTATTGGCAAGAGTAAGAAGATTAAAATTGCAAAATAATGGTGCAGTGTGGTTTCTAAATTGTGCCCTTGAGATAATACAGACAGCTATTTTTGTGCAACCTAACCAACCAGACAATTTTGCAGTAAGATAGATGCAGTAGAATCAAAGAACAACACAGAGTGCGTAAGACATTACACGGGAGAATATATTTAAGCCTGCCAATGACACCAATACTTTCAGAGACCTTGTTTTCAATGTCTTTTGTATAAAGCTTCAAGGTAAGACTGCTATCAACATGAATACCAAGAAATTTGGTATGAGACACCTGATAAATAGTAACTCCATTAATCTCAACTTTACAACCAGCGGGGAGAAATATATTTGTTTTCTTACTAAAAGTCATGTAGTTACATTTTTCCAAGTTGAGAGAGAGTCTATTGGCTTGGAGCCAGGTGGCACCCTTGCCCATTTCGATGTTGATAATATTAATGATGGAAGCAAGAGTAGCATTATCGCCAGAATAAAAAGCATTTGCAAATAGAATGTTATTTATGTATAAAGAAAAAAAGTTTAATCAATGGGCCTAGAAGTGAGCCTTGAGGTATATCACAAATAACAGTGTCAGTAGCAGAGAGAGTAAGAGCAACCAATTATAGTATACATGTACTGACTACTGCTAGTTAACCAGTCCAACGGAGTGCCCCTTATACCGTAGTAACTTAATTTATGTAAAAGATTGTCATGGTTTTATCATGTCAACAGCTTTGGAGAAGTCTAAAAATATTCCCACAGAACTGGAGTTAGTCTCAAAACCTTCAATGATTTTATTGACCGTATCAATAAGTGCCATACCTATATAGTGGTTGCTTCTAAACCCATACTGGCCATTGAATAAAATATTGAACTTATTTTAAAAGACGCCTGTTCTAATGTAAACAATTTTCTCAAGTATTTTTGAAAACACTGACAGCACGGATATTGGTCTATAGTTAAGTCAGATTTAAGCACATCTGGACTGATTTCATCTTATCCTGAGCTCTTACCATTTTTCAGAGAGTTAACAATGTCACAAATTTCCTTTTGATGTGTCGGATACATGTACATGTACATGGAATCAGTGTAATTGCCTTTCAGGTAATGATCAAAAGCTACATTGGGCTGAGGTATTGAGCAGCTCAAAGAAGGGCCAATGCTAGTGAAGTAATTGTTAAATGCAGTGGGTATCATGGTCAGGGTTGGTAGTCAGCCTTCCATTGTGGTCAATCCTCTTAATCTTCAAACAATCGGTTGCAGTGGCTTATTGATAATAGTTTTGATATTACTCCAGGTTTTCTTAAAATTGTTCCTGGTATTGTTGAATTCGTCAGTGTAGTATTAATGTAGGCAAACAAGATTTCATATTGCAGAAGATCCATAATAGTAGTCAACATAGGCATTTAGGGAATAGCCCTCCCCAAACTGTGGCAAATTTGTTCTAATGATCTTTTGAATTGTATGTGATTTTATTTTTACATTTATCAACTGAAGTAACAGTTTCTAGCTGGAATGATGCTCTGTGACAGTGTATAGCATCTAGGGATGTATCACGCGTGGACCATATCTTCATATTTGTTTTACTACATGCTCTGGTCTTGGATCAAAGATGCTACTATAGGCTCTTTCAGTTCCAGGACTCTTGAAACATTTTCTGAGGCTGCAGTGTTCCCATGGTTGTATACAGGCTACCCTTGTTATAATATGCTCCACTAGAGCAAATGAAGGCAGTGCCAATGTTGTGTTGGATGTACAATGTTACAATATACAAATCTCATCCTCCTCTGATCATGAAACTGTGACCATATCTTGGCTGTTGATATTATCGGTAAAAGATCTGTTTTCTATATGCTGCTTCAATAGAAAATTGTATGCTTGTGATTCTTGATGCTATAGTGGCCAGGTGATGGTGATGTTTTTGTACCGGTAGTTATTACAGAAATTTGCCCACTTCTTCAATGGTTTGTGTTTTGCTTCCAGTCTTATGCAAGAGTACTGGATGAGAGGGCGTAAATGTCTTAAAACTCCTGAGTAATGAAGAGGGAACAAATTATGGTAATCTCGTATCCTGGACTTCAGAAAATGTTCCCTCTTTATACCTGTTGATGCAGCTCATTTGTAAATTTCAAATACCATACTCAACAGCTCCCAAAATTCACAATCCACTGATACATTGTCACCAATTACAAGTGGAAAGTATCCAACAAGACAGAGCATTTGTGATGCCATCTGTCCACCTGTGGATTCGCCAGTCACTTCTGAATGATAGGACTGGGCTTGTCTTCAACAACTTGTGTTCTTGTGCAATCTCTTAAAGCTTTACAAACTCTACATGTTGTAGTAAAACTGGGGACAAGTCCGATAGTAGGATTAAGGGCTAAATGTCACACGATACATATTAGCAACCGGTGTTTCATGATGTGAGATCATCCTATCCAATCTGGTGAAGCATCACAAGCCAAAATCAGGCTGTTTTGGATCATAGTGACAAAAACTAATTCCTTCCTAAGGACACTCTTAATTTACTGAAACACTACTCGACATTCCTTAGTCCATCTGTATGATCTCCAAGTCCAGTTACTGTCATCCATTCTCAATATGTATCAAAAACCAGGGTTTTGTAGATATGTGAGGTGATTACCTCTGTTGGGGAATCGCCAGCTGCAATTCTACTCAACTCCTCTTCATTTCCCACCTTGTCTAACTGAGAGATGTTCAGGGTGTTCTGGTCACAGTGCATCTGGAATGTCTCTGGTTTCATTTGCTCTGCTTGCCTGATACTGTAGTCAGTTCTTCTGAGCCACATTGCAGCATAGGGTAAATGGGTGCATTTACAATACTTAAAATGTTATGAGTTGACAATACAATGTTTTTATGAATTTAGAAATGGTACTATTGACATCTAGTACTTTAGTATTCTATAATGAAGATCAATAAATGGTTGCAGAAAATATAAAGCCCACTAAAAAGTATTCAACATGTACTAGGCATTTAGCAATGTATTTATGAATTTAGAAATGTAAAACAACTATGGACATAGGTTGATATGAGAAGAGGTCAAAACAGCTGTTAATGATACTGAGTGTGCTTCAATGTCCATATATGAACATTGAAGCACACTCAGTAACAATGCCAGGATGTTGCTTAAATTGACTGACTTTGTACAGCATATTATACAGTCAGTAGCAACATCTTGGCCACACTACTCATTGTTAATTGAAAAGTCTTTATGTCCCTTGACTTATCTTGAATTTTGAATACTTTGAATACATTAAACATGTACAAGCAGAGTGTTTCAATAAATGTTTGCTGAAAGATATTTTAACTTGTTATTTTTAATCATTAATACATTTTGTTTATTTTTTGCTGTGTTAGTTTCTATTTTGTTTTAACTTGTATACTTTGTAAATTTGTTCCTTGTCTGTTTTGAGTTTTTTGGGTCAAATAAGATAATTATTATAAAACAATTTTGCCTTGATCATGTTTATGCTTGTATTGTGACAGATGATGGCTCTGAAAAGAGCTGACTGTTTATTCAAGCACAGTGTCCCCTTCATATGAGGTAGTTGATATTTCTACTACTTGCTACCACATTTATCAAATGGAAGAAACAGGAGGAAGTCGATGAAGCTGTATTTATTATGATGCTCAATCTGACAATGTATTTAATTCTTTTTCAGCAAATGTAAAAATAAGTATTGATCAATTTAATTATAGAAACTTTATTATGTACAAGTGAACTTAAACCAACCTGGTAAAATTGTTTACTTGTTTAAAAATGGTAGAAATTTATTTAGACAAGACAGTTTATTAAAGAGTTCAACTAAGTTACACAAACAGGCCTGATATTATTCTTTCTATTTAAAAAAAAAATTCTGATTTGGTTTTTACCTTCAAAAGTCAATTACAGTATTATGAAATGGGCTATCAATGGCAAAACAAATGTTCATGAACGATAAGGTTGGCTCTTGTAACCAAACAATTCCTACTTTTTTTTCAAGTTTTACGTACAATGTAATGCCAGAAATTTGAAATGCATGTTTAGGTGAGTTTTACTGCACTCAGGGTCTTCTTTACTTATTGCATAAACCGAATCACTTGTAACTTGTAATAATAAACAAAATGGGTTTTATGAAAATCATTTTAAAGGGAGAAAACACATCAATAATGGAAATTATATGAATTTACAGTTCATTACTATTTTGTTCAATGTTTGATAGTTGTTCAAAAATACAAACTTTCAAAATTAATAGCCTCCTTTGTGTGTGTGTGTTCGGCAAATGCAGTGTATAAATCATAATAGACTATCAATGCCGCCAAAAATAACAAAGGTTATCCAATTAATTTTGTCACAACTACATTGTATAATAAAACAATGTTACCAAATAGCCTGCTTTACATTGCCTTTAAAAATAACCACTCTTTAGCCAGCACATATGAAGATTCTGTTAAACGTGAATAATGTACACGTACATCATATTCAGTAGTGTCAGCTAACTAAAAGAGCTGTAACATGCTTACTTTGAAGCCAAATGGTTGTATAAGTTAGCAGGGTCAGACTCAAGAGGCCAAATCTAGATCCTTGGGGAATACTACTATGTGATGATGCAATCTCTAGAGACACTTCATTACTCTGGATACTCTCAAAGCTGGCTCTATCTGCAGAAAGACAAAGACAGGAATGGGCAGGAGTTAATAGACGGGTAAAGCAGTTTTTTAATGCAATAATTATTTGGTGATGCTTTTGTTCACAAAGAAACACATAGGTATAATTTAAACAGCATATAAATCAAGAGTTTTGAACATAGCAACAACAAATAAGCCATTCTGAGATATGGTGGACACGAGCTTTGGATAATTGTCTGTGTACACACAAACCAACCAAAACATCTCAAAAAGGCTAATTTAAATTGTAGGACGATGTGAATAATTTTGTGGACTCGCTTAGTTTCGTTGTAGTGCTACTCAAACACCTACGGTGTATAATGATCAAAAGCTGACAAACGCTCCCCACTAACCCGTTTTAATCATTGGTTTACATTAGGTGTTACTCATACTAAAATACATGTAAATCAAACATCTTTTAGTCCTAATTTAATGTGTGTATGGACAAAAATAATTAAATTAGTACATCATAACACTCACTTTAGTATAAGTTTTGCAAGGTCAACCATTGTGGAAGTCACTTTGGCCTTAGATTAATTGTCGCTGACCATTGCAACCGATCGCTGAGATAGTATTTAGTATTAAATATTTTTCGCGGCCAACTTCAACAAAAATCTATTCATATCAACTCCCGACTCATTCAATTTAGTTTGAAATAGAATGCTCCGTTGAATTAGCATTCAACAGTCAATATGAGTAGTGTAATTCAATTTCACCAGCATTTAGCATTCACTGGTCAAATAAGATTATTCAATTTCATTAGGCCGAAATCTTTATTTCGCAAAAACTAGCAGCAAGAGGCTGGTCAACCATTTAATTTCGCCAATGTCAATGAGTAAACATTTTCCAAGTGTTTGCATTCAACTTCTATCTTTGGTGTTTTTTTATTTATACTTAATAATAATAATAATAGTGGCTTCTTATATAGCGCACATGTCCGTCACTCAG
>CM021538.1:10940490-10960502 GCA_010994315.2 Pisaster ochraceus | reverse complement strand
TTTGCTGGGTGCTGAGGGTCCTTGGTGCTGAGTTCGCTAGGTGTTGGGTTTGCTTGGTGCTGAGTTTCCTTGGTGTTGAGTTTGCTTGGAATTGGTGCTGAGTTTGCATGATGTGCGGCAGAGTGTTTGTTTTGTGCTGAGTTGGGCTGGTACTGAGTTAATATGGTACTGAGTTTGCTTGGTGCTGAGTTTACTCGGTGCTGAGTTTGCCTAGTGCTGAGTTTGCTTGGTTTTGAGTTTGTGTGGTGCTGAGTTTGTTTGGTGTAGAGTTTGCTTGGTAAGTTGAATTTGCTTGGTTCTGAGTTAGCTCAGTGACTAGTTTGTTCAGTGCTGAGTTTGCTTGATGCTGAGTTTGCTAGAAAACAAATGATTGTTACTCTTTGTGTGTGCAGTTTGTTATTGCGGTGTCAGATTTGCCTGATTTCTGCCATCAAAGACACAGCTGAATAAATTTACATTACAAGTGTAAATTAACACCAAGAGTTTGTTTTTTTCACTTTTGACAATTGTAGTTGCAGAACGCATTTGCTAAAGGACTGCTGAAGCCAGGACTTAATGTTGTAGCTCAAGGACCCAAGAAATATATCAATAATGTGGTAAGTGCTGATAGCAGGCATTTTTGTGACAAAGTGGAACACTTCTTTAAGTGCAGCTGCTAGGCATAGAGTTGGCAGGTTCAGAGGTAGATCTTGAGTTTTGCCTGCATGAACGTGTATTTTGGAAAAGTAAAAAAAAAAATTAAACTTAAGAGTTTAGAACTAAAAAAAGGAGTCTCATGTAATTGATTTTTGTTAAATAGTAGATGGGTTTAATTGTTTGCCTCAAAATTAAACTTGGGGTTTCAGATCCATTCTGAAATAACAGAAAATGAATACCAGGTAATTCTTGCTTTTTGTGGTGAGGACAACAATGTTGAAAGTGATGCAATCCCTAACATAAACTTGAATTGGGAATTAAGGAACAAAATGTTACTTGAAAAAGGAATTAAAAAGAGAATGGGATCAAGGAAAATTAAAAAGCTTTGTTTGCATTGGACTTTTTGGGGTAAACTATTCAAGAATGGGTAACTTGACCATTTTCAGACTTCAGAATTTGCTACATCGGGATGAACACAGAGCGAATCACGGAAATTGGTGTAGAACACAGAATCGATCCAATTGCATGGAATTTCACGGAATTAAACAAACTAGACATGTATTGTTTGTAGAATGACAAACACTGGGTGTTCAGTGTAGACATGTCCGAGGGAGCAGACCTGGTGCTTGAAAGAGAGAAAACTGGTAAACGTGTCTTTGTACGAAATATTGATATACATGTACGTTCAGTGAATGGTGACTCTAAAGATAGTTGTAGATGGATGGCTAGTTGTGTCATATTTATTGTGTTATTTAGGTGTGTTCGGGCAATTAGCCCGTTACACCTCTTGTTTTTGTACGTTTACAAAAACAAAATTCTTCTTCTTTTCCCCCATGATTGTCCGCAAAAAAATGCACACTTCTGAAGCTCACTCAACAATCAACATTTATACTTCACATATACATGTAGTTAGATCTTTACTTGTAGAAGACACCCTGGAGTGATGTCATAATGACCTCATCAGGTATTGAACTACATTAAACCATAGTTTAATATTTGAAAAAATCTTTACTCTTGAACCACACATTGGATTTTTACAATCAATACATCAACAGAAATGGCTTTGACCAATGAATAAATGCTACACAGGATGTAACCCCATTTCACCATGACTTTCGGTTCAAACTGTAAGTTGAACATTTCTAAAAATCATATCTCAAAAACCATGCAAAAACTAAGTAATGTTTCACCATAAATCAGGTTGTAGATGAGTAACCCTGCTCAAACTTTTACACAAAGATGATAACGTTTTAACTTTTGCATCTGGTCAAAACTAGACGTCAAAACGCATGTGTCTGTTGACCCACATTGTAGGACAACGCACTATGGTGTAGGCCACATGTACATTGCACGCGTAGCTATAGTTTACATGTACATTAGCCCTGGTGACCTTTCACTTTCGTATTACTGTATATGTGTACAGCACAGAGGAGGAGTCCTGTATAGGGCTACATATGTACTGTATAGCTACATATGTAGGAAAGGCATTTGGCATTGTCATTACAATTAACATAATTTGAACAATGTTAACCTAGGTGTACAATTTCATGAAGTTTAAACGCTTCAAGAGCTTTACCTTTTTAATTATGGTAATTAGGCATTACTTCATGACATCATCACAGTCATAGGCCTACTAACTTTCATTGAAAACCCGAACACCTAGTGTTTGTATTTTTACAAACACTACATTTCTAGTTCACCTTGAATTAACACTGTTGTTATCACCGAAATTGTTAAAAGATAACAAAACAAAATTCAGAGTTTTAGAAAAATGAAATTCAGTAAAAATGACATCACGTAAAATTCTGATGTCTGCATTTTAAGTCCAGTGCCAACAGCCCAAAGAAATTCCACCAAGGTAACTTAACCGAGTTCAATGGGTCCGGTTGTTTGACCCTCCATCTCCTGCCAATGCAAAGTAACCTGGACAAGCAAAACGTCCAGTAGTGACACATTGTCCTGGTAAAACCGGCCAGTCAAAACTCAGAAATGGCAACCCTTTGCTCACGTTTTTTTTCTTTCTTGTATTTGGCGCAATTTCTGCAATCATTATTTAAAACCTAGGTCATGTCTTTCATTGCCTCTGGTTAAATGTCACTGGTGTAGTGCCCTTGGTGTTTATATTTAGTCAGTCGGTTTGTTTCACCATCATCTGGATTAGGTTACATTTTGCAAATAATCCAAGTGCGGAAACCGGTACGTTTTACTCATTGGAATGTTACCCATGATCTCAGTTAAATATTAAACCAACATGAATGAGGCTATGTCCAATAGCCTATATTTACTTTTATGGTATAGTACTATTTACTTTTTAAATATTTACCTCTTGAGTGGGTAGAGCCAGATTATCGTTGCAGTTCTACAATATGTAATTTTCAAAAAAATATGTAAATGCATCTAGACAGCACTGTAGTTGGAATTTATAGAAGACTGGAAAATTTGATCTTTTTCAATGGTGTGGGTTTGGGATTCCTGCTTTCTTTATAACAGCCAGAAAACAAAATAAAAACAAGTCAGCAAAAATTAAGAATTCGCGCTTGATGCATTTCCGTAAAACACGATAATTTTGGGTAGAATTTGAAAATAAAAGCGGCTAAAGCATTTTTACAGCAAAGTAAGTTTATTTGTTCAAAAGACAACATAAATGATGTGTGACTATGTACCACATTTGTATGTTAAGACAAGTCGATCAAATCCTCATTTTTGCCTTTGTTGATTTCTTTTTTAATGAATTATTAGACACAACTTTGTTTTGACCAATTGAGAAATTCTCGAGGGATGATCTTATGGGCCACCCCTGGTTCAGAAAGTGTTGAGGGATGTTGCTGTTTAATTGAATTAATAATACTGAGAATTTCATGCTTTACCACAACATGCACAATTCTGAACTATTCACTGCAAGGTTGGTTTCATACATGTAAGCTAAAGTGATGACTCTGTTTTCAAACAGGCCTACGGGATGTTGAGAAGTGACAACATGGTGCATTATCCTGAACAATTGTTTTTGTTTTGTTTGCCATTTATTTTGTTTATAAGTTTCTGCAGCCAATACACAAAGGTCAATCATGTAAACTATTTCTTGTTGAATATAGGAAGGGATGAAGGAAGCATTATCTGAGCTTCAGCAGAATCTGCAGTGGATTGAACGCTTGGACATCATTAGTGATGAAGTTAGGAAGACAAAAACAGATGTAGAGGAGGAAGAAGATATAGCAAAGAAAATGCCTTCTGTAGTGGATGATGTACACAATGACTTCAAACGAGAAATGACATTGTAAGTTAAGTTGCAGCTATTTGTCATAGTGGTCTACACTAAGGACAGTTGATTCTATGTATTTATGGTTTGCCTGTTGTGACACTCACTGCACTGTGCTTTTGACTTAAAAACACCAGTTTATGCTGAAAGGAAAAAAGGTGAATACATGAGTAGCACTAGCCTATCATATTAAATGGCTATGATAATATGATTGGGTTATTTTACATTTAGCTGTTACAGATATTGTAATAGTACAAGTACAATTACCGAACACCCCATTGTTGAGATGGTTTAACTGCATTCGAAAACATCATTTGTAGCTTTGTCAAACCTACATTGCTATGGTTTATCTTTGTATGTTAGTTATCGCCAGGGTCAGTCGGCAGTCTTAGAGGCTATACCACGTCTACAGAAACTTGGGCTATCAACTAAGAGACCGGAAGATTACTTTGCTGAAATGGCCAAAACAGACGAACATATGAGAAAGGTAAAATGCAGTTTTGATCTTGCTTAAACTAAAATACAAGTTTGTCGCAAACGTGTCATTGGCATTTAATAGTGAGACTGCAATATATAAATAACCCCTTTTTTTAGCTGACATGCTTCATACGTTTAATGAACATTTCCAACAGTTTGGTTGTTAACAAGATTCTTTTTTACTCCAGACATAACCAACTAGGAAGTGGTTACCAGTATTTAGATTTATTTTTACCGTAACAGTTGGTATTTTGAATGTAAGGTCGGCCATGCTGACAGACACAATTAGTGTGTACATCAAATACTACTTTGAATAGTTATTGTGATACCTGTACAGACTCTTCAGTACATCCCACGACCCACATACCAACAGGATTGGGTGCATTTATGTAAGATAGCAATCTAAGGCATAAGGCCCTTTAAGTTTGTCAATTTCATTGGTTTGTGTTCCTCTTGCACTACACACCTGACCATAATTCCAAAAATAGCAACATTTACTACTTGATTGCCAAGTGTAAAATGTGATTACCAATGGTCACATTAAAATGAGCAACAGACAGTTTTGCCATTGGCTGCAAACTTTAAGTGAATAGACCATCACAATTTAAGCTGAAAATTCTAAAATAATGCTGTTCAGACTTCACTGCCCTTCAGTGGCCCTTTGTGGTTCCTAGAATGTTGATTAAAAATAAGCTTGGCCCTTTTTTTCCTTTAAAAGGTCGAGGCCTATTTTAATTCAATGTTGGTTATCTAGGTAGTGTACAAGGCTAATGAGGTGGTTAGCACTTCTTTAATGTTTGATCAGCGGCGTAGCCACAGGGGGGGGGGGCCTGGGGGGTACGTGCCCCCCCTCCACAAATTTCCAGTGCCCCCCCACGAAAAATCGTGCCCACAGAAAAAGAAATTAAAAAGAAGGAAAACAAAACATTGCAAAGTTATATCCTGAATACATCTGCTAGTTGTAGGCCTTCTTTTACCAATAATAATCGTATACTGAGCCATTATAATTAACGAATGCGGTGGGAATTGTTGCCCTCGAATCAGAAAGCGCGCACGCCCCCATGCGCTGATCAATGCAAGGCATGCAGTGTGCGCTGATCAACAAGGCATGCAGCGCGCGCTGATCAATGCAATGCATGCAGCGTGGAAAGAAAAGTTTGTCAATGTCAACAATTCACCGTTTTTTTGCCACAGTTATTTTGAGCACTGTTTTGCTGTAGTATAGACCATGTGTTCAGATGTTTTAATGCATAAGAAGTTACAATGTTGACGATTAAAGAATATTTTCAAAGAGGAAAATAGAGAGGGGCCCGGGGCTGGGCATAATGCTGATCATAAATGCTGAATAGGCATGTCTGGCTAAACAAAATGCCAAGAACAATTGTGGCCCCCTGCAGCGTCCCCTTCCAAAACAAAAGCATGACCCCACCAGTGACAAACCCATTCCTCCCTAGGCCCCCCCCCCCGGCTACGCTGTTGGTCCCGATGGACTTCAACTTAAGTATCTGTAAAAGAAAATGTTTTCTAATCATTCTTTACAAGTTATTGAGTCACATTTCAAGTTTGTAATGTGTAAAAAATTTTATAACATCCTATGGTGCATAAGTTATACAGTGAAGGTCATTCCAAGTTTTTGTTTGAACAGGTTTTATTTCGCTTCTTTAACTAATTCTCATTATTGTCAAACTTAACAGATATGCAATCCAAACCAGATAAATGAAGTTTTGTTTTATTTTGTATTACACAGGTCAGGAAGAAACTCATAGGCAAACAGCTTGCCATAGAGAGATCACAGAAGGCTAAGAAATTAAGAGAACTCAAAAAGTTTGGTAAAAAGGTAGGTGATGTGAATAAAAAAGGTTGATTCCCTTTGAAAAGGTAGCTTTGTTCTCGGTATAAGTTCGTGTCATTACAGAGCAAACAGATGTCGTGGATACACAATATTTTGAACAAACACATATTTTCATTTTTGATAGTATTGTTTAAAACAAGTTTCCATTAAACATCCGTGTTTCCATCCCTGTTCAGAATTAAAATTTTCCTAAATTGAATTACATTATAATAGTAAAACAAACTTTCCAGCGAGATTTTAAGAGTACAATTTTGCAGATGAATTTCTTACAACCTGTTGCTTTCTTATTGGTATTCGTGTGAAGGATAAACCAGGCTTTAAAATTCTGAAGAGATAAACATATCATCCCTTCATAAAGTAATTCTTAACAACTACCTTTTTGTATTTGTGTAATTTCTTGGTACATGTATTTTGTGTTCAAAGGTTCAACATGAAGTCCTCCTGAAGAGACAGAGAGAAAAGAAAGAATTAATGGAGTCAGTCAAGAAGTTTAGACGAGGTAAGTAACTTTATATCTCACCCAAATTCTCCAAAATTAATCCCCTGTTTTTTCTTGAGTTGCAGTAATGCACATGCACAGCTAAAGCACATAAATTATGGTGATCATGCAGGGCCAGACATACAAATCAAACTAAGATTTTAAACATTTAGGAATTAGTTTTACTAGTGACTGGAGGATACTGGCATATGTGGGACAGTCTTTGGGTTGAACAAAGACAAATTAACTAGAACAGGATTTGAACTGGCAAGGTGCTGACTAACTTGCCGGCGCTCTACCAATAGAGCCGTCATGCCCTTATGTTGGCGGTCTCCCTGCTTTGTCAATGTCTTTGTTCAGGGGTGCCAGTCAAAGCCAAGTATTCAATATGAACTGGGAAGTGGCAGGAGAGGGATCACAATAAGGGGATGCAGCTATTTATTCCAAAATTTACCCAGACAGTTTCCCTTGCTGTTTATTACTTGATGTTTGTAATAAAAAGTTGAAATCCCTTAAGGTGATCCCTGTACTGCTGCTTCCCAGGTTGTATTGTAAAGTTTTGTGTAATCTCAGTTGGTAGAGCCCCAGCGCTTTAATCCAGAGGTCCCAGGTTCAAATCCCTTTCCAGTAAATTTTTCTTTGTTACCCAATATTAAACTTAAATTTACCGAGTCAGATTCCTTGTTGTTGATGACTTGATAATCAAATTTAGTTGCCAAACAACTGAAATAGAATTGAATGTAAACTAGGTTATATAACTTCCCTTATGAAGAATTATACTGTTTAAACTATGAATCAGCATTTGATATCCAAATTTATCTTTACAAAACAGATGTTACTTATGAGTGTGATATTGAACTCATGACCAAGTTGTTGATGATTGAAAGACGTTTTTCTAACAAAACCACAACATGTTTGTATTTGAAATGCACTTGTTTTTGATTTGTGATGTCTCCACAAGCTTGACTATATACATGTACGTAATAGATGTTATATTTTGAATATGGATAGTTAATGGTGTTGTGTGAACTCTTGTGTTGACAGGTAAAAAGGATGCCTTGGACATTTTAGAAGATCTGGACCGAAAGCCGGGAAGTAACCAAACAAGAAAAAGAGGAGTCCCTGATGAAAAATCTGTCAAGAAGCAAGGGTGAGCCTAAAAGTCATGTCTGAATGAACTCTTTTGCTGTGTTAATAAGTTTGGAACTCATGAGTACATTAGTACACACAACAAGACCATCAATTACAAACAAATTAACTGAAACTAGACAATGATTGATTGATTAATTAATTGTTTTGTTGAGCAAACCACCTTGAGTTTTGTTTGTAGTGGTGTGCTCAACACAGTTCAGCTCGGATAGATACTTAGCCGTCAATTTTTAAAGGGTTAGGGGCAGCCATGCTAATCCCTCAATGCAAGATTATATTGTCCTAGTCTGAGCAGGAATATACACACCTAATATGATTGACATTCCTACACTTAAGAATATACTCAACAGTAACTTGCATGCATCCCTTAATATGTAAATAATTATAAAAACATAATTTTACTGTAGGACATTATACTGTCTTTAATATGTAGAGTTAAATCAGACATAGTGAAGTTTGTTATTCAAAGTAACAATCTTGAATAAGACTGTGGTCAATGCCAGGGATAGCATTGCACATCATAGCTTCAACAAGAGAAACTGTAAAACCCAAGTCAGATGATTCATGTTCTAAATTTTCAGGAAGGGCCAGAAGCGTCAGTACAGAGATAATAAATTTGGAGAAGGTGGAAGGAAAAGAGGATTGAAGAGAAACTCCAAAGAGAGTTCTTATGATGAGAGTAAAGGAAATTCATCAAGGAGAATACGAGACCAAGGACCTAACATATACAAGGTAACTATAGTAACAGATAAACATGTCTCCAGCACCAAGATCTAATATCATAGAAGTCGCATGCATACCCAAAAAAAAAGAAAAATTGAACGAATTCAAGACTAGATCTTCTTTTAAAATTGTATTTGTCAAAAATCTTGGAAAAAAAATATCATAACAATTTGTTATAAATAAAAAAATTTTTTTTATATAAAACAAACACTTAAAACTTGGAACGAGGGTACTTCATTTTTAGAAACTGCAGTTGCCAATTACAAAGGTTAATGATAACATGAACATCAGTTGGGCAAAACTCTGAATTGTGAATTCTAAATAATCGGAAGCGGAGGTCAAGTATTACTCTCCCATTTTGTTTGTTGAATTGTTAAATTTATTTTACTTTCATATATTTTATGGCTTAGTTTTTTTCCCAACATCATGATATACATTTTATAGCCATGACTAGGTTAAACTAAAGTTTTGAAGAAACAGAATTGCACACAGGTAAAACTCATTTAGCCTTTTTGTGATATAGTTACACAGTACACTGTAGGAGTGCACTGTTTGGTTTGGGTGTAAACAGACAAATTTAGCCAAAACCAAACAGTGCCCTAGGAATGTGTCCACTGACTTCAAAATGGCTTATATTGTTGAGACCAGTTTGATTATGCATGAGACTTGCACAGTCTATTATAGTTAAAGGCTCAAAATAAGTCAATTCCGCTTACAAGTAGGTTGTGTACAATTTGTGTTTTTGAAGTAAAATATCGATTGAAATGAATTATAGCCAGCGTATTTGTATCAGGCAACCATGCTCAGGTATTTTAACAAGGAAATAAAAAGATAATATTTAAGAAACAAACTGACTGACACAATTCTTGGATACCAGATACATGTTCATGTACGTGAATAACATGTTTCTCTCTGTACGTTTGTACTACAGCCCGGTAAGAAGTACCAGGCAGACCGCAAGAAGCAAAGCAAGCGATTTGGGAAGGCAAAGAGACAACAGATGAAGTCAAAGAGGAAAACATAAAGAGATGCTGAAACATATAAGATGTAGATTAGATCCTCCAGTTGTTACTATGTGTCTTTGCTTCATCTACAAAGTGCATTGACTCATGAATCAAACCCCTGTTGTTGCCAAATACCTCAATGACTGCCATAGAAACTTGACAGAGACGTGTTAGTGAAGTTTTGCAAAGGATATGTACACCATTGACAAATTTTGACAAATTCCATGAATCACTTGTCTTCTTCAATAGCATGGAAGTGGCAAGCAGCAGCAATGTTCACCTCGTTGAGTTATGCAAAAATGTCATTATCTAGTTTATATCATGAATTAACAACTTGTTTTCTATTTTAGCATAATATCAACTATTTCTTAAATAAACCAAAACAGTTTCATAGTTCTTTCCAGACATTTTCACTGTAGAGAATGATATATCATTATTGTTAAGGTGTTTAATTTGATTTTGTGCACACTCATATTCCGTGTACATGCTTGTTGTTGCAGGTAATGGGGGGGGGGGGGCTTTTTTCACCTATGGTCCATGTAGTTCATGTGGAATATTTGTCATCAAGTTAATAAATAGACAACTTTTGGAGAAACATTGTCCAGTTTTGTGTAGTTATTACTGCTAATCATGTATTAAGCCTTTAAGTTATAGTTAAGGAGTCTAACTGAATAGCCTGAGAAGAGATTTACTCTGATGGCCATATTTGTATTCTTATGTTGACACAATAATCAAATTGATCACTTCCCATTTAAAAATATTTCTTGAAAAGGTTACATTACAACATTACTATTACCAGTTCATTCAAAAAATGATGAAGTGTGTTTGTTCCTCACATGTATCTGTTACATTGGGCTTATTGAATGAACTATGGCTGCATCTAGTTACAGATCTGGTTTTCCAGACACTTATAGAGAGATTTTTCAAATTAAAATGACTAAGTTCCTGTCCGTGAAATGAGTTATTTACTTTGATAGCCATTGACTGATGTAAACACATTATGTTAGTATGCATGTTCACTCTGAAGCTTTGTGCTGGAGTAAGTGTGTTAATATATGATTACAATACCAGCATCTGGTAAATTTCACAACAGTTCATTTTACCAATCTCTGTATTTTCCATTACATAACATGTTTTATCAAAATAGAAAAGTTAATTGCAAGTAATGTCCATATTTTAAAGAAATAAATGTCTTGATTTGTTTGACTGTGTATGTTCAGATATAGGGCCTAATTGATATCTGGACAAGTTCATTCATTCCTCTAGTTCTGAATAAACACATACTACCAATTAGCGCAAGTTATAACTATTATTACAAAAGTTACTGCAGTGTCACTAAGACGTTCAGTTTTGGGTGCGTTTTTTTGCTTCTTCATTGTTTTTTCCTCTTCACTGTTTTTTTCTTCATTGTTTTGGCTCTTCATTGTTTTTTCCTCTTCATAATATTTTCTGAAGAATTGCTGCCTTCAATCATTTTGTCAGAATAATTGGTTTAATGATTAAACTGTATACACTGTACTTGTTACAATGCTTCTTGTACCGAATTGTGTTTAATTCTCATTTACTTGATTATTTAGTATTGAGGTTTTAGTAGTTATCCAACATGCATTTGTGAAATAAAGAAAAACAACTGTACATATGTGATGCATCTATGCCCCATATGCAACAAAGCTGAGACCAAGTTGAACATGGGTTAGTTTTTGTCATATTCAACAAGCGCACATGGGATAAAAAATTTATCCTCAAGCAAACTTGCAAAAGTAATACATAATGGTATCGTTCTGTTTAAATTTTCTTAAGGTTTCAACATTGTTTGTGTTTTTTACTGCTTAAGATGGTTTGCACTACTAGCAACATTAGACGTAGTTTTAAAACAATGCTAACTTCATAATAATACTGATGAAGAGGTTAAACTTATACATGTACTCATACAGTGCTGGGGCTGCTGGTGAGTTATTGCTCAGGACGCAGTGTAGTACGGTATATTTCCAAGTGGGATATTGACCAAATTTAATTTACCTGATGTCATCACTACAATAATCTTGGTGTACAGTGTAGTGCACATTTTAGGCAATGCAACATTTACATGTACATGTGCAAAATATGTATGTGCACAATGGTGAGCTTGTCAGACAGTAGCCCTGTATGACGTTGATGCAAGGAGTCAATAGATACATACACCAAGGCTGCTGACCAGTCAGCTGAGGATTCTAAGTTACTGGAGAATAAAATATACATTTCCTTATTAAGAATATGATAAATAAAGAACAATCACAAAAAGTACATGCATAAGGAATGGTTATTGGTAGTTTAAATAAACTCTTGTTTGGTCTTTTTCAATCAATAATTTGTTTAGTCTTTTTCAATATCCTCAGAATGATTACCGGTAGGTGTAGCTTAATTGACAAATTGTTGTGTTGTGATGTCATATATCCCTTAATTGTTGTTTTGACATTACATGCATTTTGATAATTTACTGAAGCAAACACAAATCGTAGCCCAAAGGCCAAATTGGATGTGTTTTACAGAACGATTTAAACATATTCATAAGAGGCTAAAACATTCAACATTAAACAATAAACTTGAATTGAGGCCAGCTTCACACAATAAGATTCCAAAAGAGCAAAAGACTTGTAGTAGTAAACAACACACTATATGGACTGTGGGGTAGCATGTGTGGTTAGCTTGTCAATACTCCGGTCTGAACAGTGTCGGTGACTGTCATATATAGCTTTTAACATGTCAATGTACAGAGTACACATTCCATTGCATAGTGCGCCTTCAAGATGAATGTACTTGGCCCTTTATCAGCCTTGGAAAGAATCATAGTTCATGTACAGTGTACATGAACTATAAAACTAGGCATAATTTATTGCAAAATCAAGTGATTTAAAACACATTAAAAAGCTGTTATACTTGATGCTGCAGCAAGAAAAAAATCAAAAGACAAAGGCAAGTTATACCCTTTTGAACTAAAGGAATATTTGACATCACACAGAAATGTTCTCAGCTTCACATCATTAAGTTTGAATAGTTCAAACTATATCCAAGTAGGTATATTTAATTCCATCTACAATACTAGGCTCTCATTCCCTTAACAATGTGCACTTTTTAGTGCTTATTCTATATGACTATATTGTCCTTTGATTGGGGTGCTTATACATTGTATTGTGAATCAGCGATTAATTGTCCCATTACACCGCATCATCTCCAAAAACTTTTTTTTTCTTTCACAAATACGGACCTCATGTTGGTTGAGTCGGCCATTGAGCCCAGCATAAATATTGATGTTCAGTGTACACATGTATTGTGATCAGCCTTTGTAATGCCCAAAATTAATTTCAGCACTCCTTCACTAATGAATACAACATTACTGCAATTTGTCTGGGGCAAGGTGATTTAGACAAGTTGATCTCAGCATGGCTCCAGTCCTGAACTATCCTAATTTATGTGATTGGTGAAATAGTGATGTTCAGGTCAGGTTTGATTCCTTTCTCCAGAGAGGGCGCAGTATTAGGAGTGAAATGACAAGCTACCTTGGAAGAGATACCACACCTCCTTTCCATCATGCGATTGGTTTTATACATTTAACTTGAATTAGTTTTCTCATGTGCTTCCTGAGAAGTCCTGTTAAAGAGTAGACTCATCTTGAAATTGGATATTCTTTAGAGTGACATATAAGGATGCATTTGGGACAGTTTTTCTAGGGTTAGACCAGACCGGGAAGTACGCAAATTTCGCCAAATACATGTATAATGATGGAAGACGATTATGAGCTGGGTCAAAGGAAAAAGGATAATATGCTGTACATTTACTTTTGTGAAATACTTTGTTGACAAGAACCCATTGTCATTGAATTACTGTATAGATACTCCGTAGTTACTGACGGTAATGATGACATCTTGAAAACATCGGTGGTCATATTTTTCAACAATTTTATTTACAAATTTATACAACTGAATTATATCTCACTTTAAGCCTCATACTGTACATGCATGCTATTGCTTTGGTCATAGTTTGAGTGTTGCTAAGTATTATTCACAACTGAAAATTAGTTTGTAAAACCAAGTGCATCTAAAGTTCCAAAGAATGCTGATGTTAAATACTGACGAAGTAGGTCAAAATAGAGAAGTCAATGTTTGACTAAGCCAATAGGCCCCTTGCATATGACCGGCACAAGGTTAAAATAAAACGCCCTCACTGAGATCAATAAAGACCTGTCATTGGCTGAGAGCTGAGTGTGGTGCGTACAAGCTTGCACATTTACATTGTTTGACCTTGGCGATTTCTGGCAACATAAACTTGTTTTATCATTTCACATCATTCCATGTTGCTGTATTTTAGTACATGGTAATTGTATATATATTGCGCTTGTTTTTCATACGATGGACTGTATACTGTACATGTATACTCCAGCTGATGTGTTCTGATTGATGCATTAAGAAAAAGTGATAAGTACATGATACATAAGAATATCATCAACCATTGAAACAGTGCACATAGATAATTGATATAGAACTAAGCATAAAAATTAATGCTTTTACAAATGCTTCACAACTATAACAACTTTATGTAAAAAATAATTATCTTTACATACCAGGTGTCGCTATATAGGCAAGTGATAGTGTTGTTTGCATTTAACTAATGTAAGATTGTAGACTGGTGTGTGCAAAAGTTATGAACTGCTTTTAAGTATGCCGACATTTCCAGAAGCACATTGGACAACCCAACCCATATCATCACACAGTACCTGATTGGACCATCCTGACTCATTGGTTATCAGTAAAGAGATATCATTATTTTACCAAAGAAAACAAGAGAATTATTGAAGATTTTCTTGCTGTTCTTTTTGTCGCCATGCTTCATTCATGTATTTAGTGATTTCAGAATTTTGTCTCGGAAAGTGAAGCCTGCGATCTTCTCGGTCCTGAGGTAGCTGCAAAGAAAAACAGAAAAGAACAAAATACACTGTCAATATATGTTAACATTTACAATACACTCTAGTATTGGGAGAGTGAAAATGACTAGATTGTGAATGGGAATTTTAAACCAAAAACTTTCGGAACTTGTTCTTTATAGAATGGCCTACTTCAAAATACAAAACTGAAATAGATCACCAATGGTTAATTCATCATAACATTGTGCACAGGGTGGCACATCAAGGTCAGTACTGTTACATACAACAACAAATGGGCTAAACTGGTA
Source organism: Pisaster ochraceus (assembly GCA_010994315.2). Classification (NCBI taxonomy): domain Eukaryota; kingdom Metazoa; phylum Echinodermata; class Asteroidea; order Forcipulatida; family Asteriidae; genus Pisaster; species Pisaster ochraceus. The sequence goes on along the minus strand of CM021538.1, from coordinate 10,945,722 downwards.
CTTTCAGCAATACTGATTTGATGTGCTGTAATTTACATAAATTGAAGGTCCTGCAACTACCTGAGAGAGTTTACTTACCAGTGGTCTATGATTCCAGCCTATTTCTTGGGCTTCTGTCTGTGGAAATTCAAATTTTTTAACTGGCTCCTGATAAGATCTCTTGATGATGCGCAGAAAGTGATCTGGGGGAAATCAAGCCAAACACATTTATAAGATAAGACATTTGCTTACCAGGTAAGTAGGATCTTACCGGAATATGACATAATCAGCAAAAAATGTTGCTCAAGCTGTAGTTGAGCAATACATTCAAGTCTCTGCTTCCAAGACATTAGGACAATGCATTAACTTAAGGTGTAGTAGTATTACATCAGTGGCTTTCAGTCATATCCTCTAGTTTCCAATAAATACACACACCAGCAAACAAACCTGTGAACATTTCATCAGTTTTGAAGGTATTGTTCAAGCACAATTTCAGATGAACATTTTGTTTGATAATAACTGCCAAACCTGTAGTTTATCTTTAAACAAAAACAAGATCAAAACCCAGAATTCGAGCTAGGAATTGGCAAGACATTGTGGATGGCTTTAGTAAACAGGGATGCAACTACCAGATGATTTCATTTTTTCACCACAGGACAACACCGTACAAAAGCTTAGTGTGCTAGTCAGTTTTTATATTAACATTATTATAACAGATTATTACACTTACCATCTTCTTCACCATCTGCTGAGTCATGTAGTGAGTTGGGCTTCCCTGTTAATGTGTACACTGTAGGAAGTATAAGAAGGGTTGAATTTCTAATCAAAACTTGCTTTAACTAATCAGAAATTGAATTGCATCCATACAACAAATCTATGATGTCACATACACACTGCATACTTGCAGCTTACATTTGTAACAAAATGCTCTTCGTTGAAAATAAGGAATGGGACCTTTATGAGTTTTAATGTTACAAATTTGCATTATGACCAAAACCGAGGTGACATAGTGTAAACAAAGATCTAGAGAGGGCAGGGTAACCCAGTAAAAATATTATACAAATACCGACTGCTTTGCGTTGTATGGTTAAAACTACAACTCCCGAGGTGATCCCCGGTGCAATTTATTACTAGAATGCTTCAGGGATCACCGAGGGAATTGTTGTTGTAACCTGTGCCATAGCAAAACACCCTATACATTGACTGTGCCTAAACCTCGAATACCAAGAAGTTGCTATTGCTGTAGCTATATGGGTATAGGCCCCTACTCTTTGGTTGTTACAGTATCATTCTTTGCTAGGGGTATAGAATGTCGGTCACTTCGTACCCAAGTCACTTCATACCCAAGTCGTTTCGTACCCAAGTCGTTTCGTACCCAATTCACTTCGTACCCGAGTCACTTCGTACCCACGTCGAGTCTTACGCATATGGCGTTCTCAGGTACGATTGTTGAAACCAACATCTGTGTATTGCTCGTTTAATGACGAAGTACCGCATATTAGTTGACACCCCTTAATAAATTGTAATTTTGATTTGAGCAGTTGTTGCCTTATAGACTTGAGTTCGTTTTTATTCATCGGGTTTTATATCTTGATCTGAAAAGATCCATTTTGTTAGTGGAGTTGTGAGCAGAAAGATTCATTTTTTTATAAATTTTAGTTATGGATTTAATTTTAAAATCCTTTATTGACCAAAAGAATTTTTTTGGGGACGGGATAGGAAACTTCAGAAAAAATAATAACTGGACACTTTAAAAGTGAGGAAGTGAGGTTAGTGAGGAATTGTTATTCTAATCGGAGGCTAGTCCTGATGTCCACACATAACCATGGCTGAATGACGGACACTCAGGTCGGAATACCACTCAGTTTAATCTTTTTATAGTAAACCCGAATTCGGCAATAACAAACAAACATACAAACAACGTAAATAAATCATGCACGCCCGACAACACTTGATGAAAGGTTCTTTGTCCAGTTTGACTGCCTGCAGACAATCGAGGTACAAAACGACCTGGGTACGAAACGACTTGGGTACGAAGTGACTTGGGTACGAAGTGACTAGGGTATGATATTTTGGGTACGAAGTGACTTGGGTACGAAGTGACCGACACCCCGGGTATAGTGCATCGCGTTCACATGGCTTTCCAGTACAGAAAAGACATACCATTACCAAGAGACGCGCTCTAAACCAATAAAAAATCAATCAGGTGTTATAAATCCTGATTAATAAAGGTAATAAAACAATACATTCAATAGTCTGTTGGTTTGTTTCAATAAACACACAATCCAGCTTATCAGGACAGTAAAAACTTTTAAAACTCAATGACCAAAGAGCTACAATGATTTCAGTAAACTCACTTGACACTGTATGAACGAACAGCTTAACTAATAACATTAACACTAACAACACTACAGCCATTGACAAGTAAATGTTGTTAAGATTATCAAAATGTACCAAATTGAATGATTGACAAATTCTATATGAGTGCTGAATCTTTCAAACCAAAATCTTTGACCTTACATTTACAACCAAAATTATGGCATTTATGCATTTAGATATTCTTAATCTTAAGTAAAGATAAAAAGTTGAGTGGAAAATGGCTGGATTATTAAACACTCTTGCCCGTTATTACGTTTATTAAAAAATGTTAATTACAAATACATACTTGCACACTTCAACTTACTTTTTTTGAATGGGTTAATGCTGTAATTTGTATACAACTTCTGAGTTTTATTCTCTTTCCTGATGGTTTCGCAGAGTATGGCATTTTGATGGACGATGTTGATTGGTTCTTTCTGACCAGCTGCAGCAGCCTGTGCCATTATTGCGCCTCGATAATTCAGTTACTACGAATGTTTATGTAATATAATGACTGACGAGACTCGAAGAATCTAACAATTTTAACACTGCGATCGAAGAGCTGACTGTGGTTCGTCGTGTTGTTGTCACTGTTCAGTTTAATGGCATTTTATGCGTGTGTCTTTTGTGTACATCTTTTACACTGACTGCACTGACTGCAACAACGTGTGCACAATAAATAAACACTGGTTGCTAGGTGGATCGTGATACACAAACGGACGCCGCGTGTGTGCTCGGCTCATGCATAAAATCCATAGAGTAGGCCCTCTATTAGCCTTGATTGCAAGGCTGTGTAATAGTTTGCTTACTATAAAGCTAAAAATGTGCATAACCACAGCCGCACGAATGCGATGCCCGAATGCAATGCAACTCCTGTTCTGGTACCCCCGACTGTCTTTAAACAGCACACCACCATGTTGGGGATAATCTCCCTGGTGTTATGTGTGAAAACTGCGACAGGTGGTACCACGCAAAGTGCTGTGACATATCCAGCAATCAGTATGCAACCCTTAAAAACACAAGTGTTGTATGGCTATGTATGACGTGTGAAATGCCAAATTTTTCAGATTCTTTCTTCCACACGTCAAGTCCAGTAAAATGTGAAAATTCATTTTCAGTACTGCTTGACAATGATGCTGATCCTTCCTCACAGACTGAACCAATGTGTAATGATTCTCCTCAGAAATGATCTCACCGAAACAGGCACCTGAATTGGCTCAAGTTTTTTATTGTAAATTGTAGAAGTCTTCACAGTGTCACCAAACAAGCAGAGTTTCAACTCCTCATTCAAAGTGAGGATTCAGACATAATTCTCGGAACAGAAACACATCTAGACAATAGCTTTCCAACGAAGGCAGGTCTTCCCCCAGGCTATGATGCCATCCGCACAGATAATTATCTTGGGACTGGAGGTGCAATACTAGCATTTAAAGAAGATATCCTCATATCTCCTGTGAATCATGGAAACTGTGAGTCAGCATGGGGTAAGCTTCTCACTAAAGGAAATCGTCCTATTTACTGCGGATCTTTCTACAGGAACCCATCATCAAACCAGGACATATTATTAGTGAACCTTGAAGGGCCTTGCGGGGATGGTGTCGGGAAACACTCTCCCTCTTATATTTTTAGGAAGTGACATTAATCTTCCAAGTATTAACTGGGTAGACCGTTCAATCTCTCCCAACCCACAGTATGGTATGGCTCTTAACCCACAGTTCATAGACTTAATGAACAATTTCTCTCTCACACAACACGTCCATGAACCATGGAGGTAGAATTCCATGCATGAACCAACTAGACAAGGTAACACACTTGATGTCTTTTTAACTACCTATCGTTATAATACCAGGCATGAGTGACCATGAAGCTGTGGTAGTTGAAGTCCACACAGGCATCAAGACAAGTAAGAAGAAACCAAGGGAAATTTTCCTATTCAAAAGAGGGAACTGTGAGGCTGTTAGATCTGATCTAAACAAATTTAATCCTGAATTTAGTAACAACTTTAAAGACCGATCTACAAATGAAAACTGGATTATGCTACGGGACAAGATCAATAAAGCAATAAAATCTCACATACCAACCAAAACAGTCAAGGTTGGGAAAGATCTCCCATGGATAAATCCCCAAACTAAGCGGCTTATGAGGAAACGCAAGAGACTGTACAACAAAGCAAAGAGAACCGATAAACAAGAGGACTGTAAATCATTCCGCACCCTTAGAAACAACATTAGAAGAGAACTTGACAGAGCACAGGAAACCTTCATCAGAGGCATACTTAACACTGAAAATCTTCGTTCAGCGCCAAAACGCTTCTGGTCATTTATATCAGCTAAGAAAAGGGACAACAATAGCATGCCCCCCCTCCCTCGAAACCCCAACCGGGCTAGTCTATAACAGTAAGGGAAAAGCTGAAGCATTAAGTGCCCATTATAGCAGCATCTTTACTCACGACGACACTAGTACACCAAAAAATCAGACACCTGAACTTCCTTCGATGAGAGACATCCAGATTGACAACAAGGGGGTCCTTAAACTTCTGACTGGCCTTGATCCTTATAAGTCTTGCGGTCCTGATCAGATCCCTGTTCGAGTAATGAAAGAATGTGCTGAGGAGATATCTCCAATGTTGTCAAAAATGTTCAGTCAATCCCTGGAAACAGGGATCCTACCACAAGACTGGTTAGCGGCCAATGTTTGTCCAGTCTTTAAAAAAGGTGACCGTTCATCCCCTGTTTTAACTACAGACCAGTATCCATCACATCAGTAGCCTGTAAACTCTTAGAACATCATCTTTCATCACATCATGGAGCATATCGACGAGTACAGTATATTAAAGAACTATCAGCATGGTTTTCTAAAACACCACTCATGTGAGACACAACTTATTAACACTAT
>CM021538.1:10851771-10869220 GCA_010994315.2 Pisaster ochraceus | reverse complement strand
GTATTTATCCCTCTGGGTGCTTAAGTATAATATTCCAGCTCCGGGTGCTTTAGTATATACCAGCACCCCCTTCCCAAAAGTTGGGGGTGCTGCAGCACCCACAGCACCCCCCGCTCTCGCGGGCCTGCAAAAATAATGTCAAATTTAACTAGTGGATGTCGGGGCACAATAGTTGAATTGATCCTCTCAGTACTTCAAACAGCGGTGGCTCAAAATGGACATTAAAGAAGGAAAAAGGAGAAAAAAAGAGGAAAAGGTCTGAAAATGAAAACAAAATCCCAAAAGGTAGGTCGTTTGTTGTTATTAATATTAAACAGTAGTTAAGTTATTTCCTGTTTTACAATTTTGTTTTGTTTTTAATTTTTTTTACCGCGTTCTGACGCCTCGTTCTGTTTTTAGTAGGGATAGTATATGGCCTGTCCTAATAACGAAAAGAAAGACGATTTAGATTTTTACATATCAGTACAATCAACCAGATAATTGGCTTGACGAATGGTAACTTGTCACAATGTGACTGGTAATCGTCGCAAAATTACAGGAGGGGCGAAGATCATTGATACACACAACACTAGCTTACTCTAGTTGATTTCAGTCAAGTGGGGGCAGTATATCACTGTACTGAGGACACGTACAAAAGTTGTCAATTCCAGGGCATTGGTCGATGGGCGTAAATAAAGGGGGATGGGTAGGGGCGGGCGGTTCCCCCAATTTACCACCTGGCCGTAGGATCGTTTCATTGTTAGAATTTTATAAATATCTTCCCGTACCCCAAAACCTGGATCAGCCCGTGGCAAAGTAAGTCATAGCCTACGTTTATTTCAAAATGTATGTTGGTAATTTAGGACCTTCACACATTTTAGTAAACCACCCCATCCACCATTGGCGTAGCCGGGGGGGGGGGGTGGCACGTGCCCCCCAAATTTCCAGTGGCCCCTCCCCCCATGAAAACAAATTGCGATAGTGCTCACAAAAATGAAAGAGAAAAAGAGAAAAAAGGGAAAAATACTGAAAATGCGTGTTTGTAGAATCTAATTTGTACTGAACGACCGCGATTGCGATCGCTATCATACCGTGGCCACAAAATCCCAAGAACAAAGAGGATGATGGCGGCTCCCTGCAGCGCCCCCTTCCAAGCAATAAAAGCATGACACCCACCACTGACAAACCCATTCCCCTGCCCCCCCCCCACACAAGCAACATTAGAGGGGAGGGGAGGGGGAGGGGGAGGGGGAGGGGCGAAGATCTTTTGCTATACACAACACAACTCATTGGCCTACTAAAACTGGCTTACTCTAGTTGATTTCAGTCAAGTGGGGGCAGTATGTCGTCACTGCACTGAGGACACACACAAAAGTTGTCAACTCGAAGTATGATCGCGATCGCTATACCGAGGCCACACATTCCCAAGACAAAGAGAAAGGTGGCACCCTGCAGCGCCCCCTTCCAAAATTAAAGCAATAAAAGCATTAACCCCACCACTGACAAACCCACTCCCCTGCAACCCCCACATAAAAGCGACTGAATCAAGTCTAGTAAACATTACTTTTAAAATGGCTGCGCACAGCATCGCTGACTGGACTATTCTATCATTTGTCCTATATCATTATCAATAAATACAGCCATGAAGCGAATGTTTTACTATTACAAAATAGTCTCGTCAGTTTATCCAGTAGGTTTGATCAGCATGATCCAGATTAATGGTAAGTTGGAAGTTTTGTTAGAGTAAAAAGAATGCATTTGCAACAAAGCCAATGACTATGACTATGACTGAGCCCAATGTTGTTGTGAATGAATGAGGTTCAAACCTGCTCGATTGATACAGCAGTCAGCAGTCAGCATGCCTCAGCAGCGGTCCTACTACTTGCCGTCAACTCGCCGACTTGCCGTCAACTCGCCGACTTGCCGTCAACTCGCCGTCAACTCATTTTCGTGCCGTCAACTCATTAAATATACATAAAAAAATTGTAAATGGGGCATTGGAAGTGTTAAATCTGGGCTAAACTACATATTTCTTATGGTTTTCGGTACAATTTCATTTACAAAAACGATTTTGTGTTGATAAATAAATAGTATAAACGCTTAGCCGTTGGCCGCAATCTTTCCTTTTCACGGAGCTTGGACTGTACCATTCATGGTATGGGTGTGAAATGCAAGTATCAAGCTATGGATGGACATCAGAGGGCGCTATACTTGCTGCGTTTATACTATTTATTTATCAATACAAAATTATTTTTGTAAATGAAATTGTACCGAAAGAAATATGTAGTTTAGCCCAGACTTAACACTTCCATGCCCCATTTATAATTTTTTTATGTATATTTAATGAGTTGACGGCACGAAAATGAGTTGACGGCGAGTTGACGGCAAGTCGGCGAGTTGACGGCAAGTAGTAGGACCCCTCAGCAGTGTTTATCGGAATCCTGTGTTAGCTTTTTTCAAATGTGTTACATCAAATTATATTTCTCGTGAGGAGAAATTCAATGGTGCAAACACCACTGTCATCTAGGTGCTTTCGTTAATGAGTTATGCCTCCCAAAAAGACACCATTATTCTGGTCGCCAAAACTGAGGTAAAGAAATTGTTAAAAATAAAAGACCACTCAGGCCAAACTACTAAAGCTTATCAGTCCTATCCCTAACCTAACAGACACTCTAGAGGTTCCAAACTAGATTTTACAGAGTATGAGGTTTAGTTTAATTAAAACCTCCATAAATTACATGCGCAACCTTGTGTAGGAACAAACCCAACTTTTCTTACTAAAAAAAATGGACAAGGAATTTTAATACTATTGTCAGATAGTAATATATTATTATATAGGCAGTATTGTTGACTAGAGTCACTGAATTGGACTTGAGTCCCCAAATTCATTGACTAGTGACTTGACTTGATTTGGGCATGTTGGGGAAGATGACTTGAGTCTTGACTTGAATTGTGCAAAAATGTCTTGAGAGTTGAAAATTGACTTGATTTTACAACAATGCAAGTATTATTGTTTAAAATATGTTTGAAATAAATATGGCAAAGTCAAGTTTTCGGCGACGATGTAGCTGCTGGCATCCTGATGTTTTTTAGTACTTTTGTCATGATGCTGAACATTAAATCTGCACAGATATCCAGACAAGTGGGTGCATGATTCATGGATTGAATTTATTATTATTAACTGGTCTATTAACACTCAGGTTTTTGAATGTATTGTCACAACATCATGGTCATGGAAGTGGGCTTATTTTGGGATATTACGTGACTTTTTACGACTTGACTTGCGAAAATTTGACTTGTGACAGCATACCCCGCATTCGCTGTGTATAGCAGTGTATATAAATTCCTTAAAAGTATGAAATTTAGCAAAACTTTGGCCCAAAATGGTACATAAAAAAAACAAAACAATAAAAACCTTAGGCCCATATCCGTACCATTTGATATGGAACAAAAATAACCTTAAACATTTCAAACCTCTCTCTACCAATAGATGGTGGTATTTTTTAATTAGAAGTCAAGAGAAGGCATGTTATTAATTAAAAACGGTGACCCAATTTAGTCTATCAAAAAATAAACAAAATGGCTGTGCTCATAGAAGTTGCTGTGTGAAAAAGTGAGGTAAAGTTTTGCTTTCAAAAGGATTATGAAAGAAGAGAGTTTTATTGACCTACAATGTTGAGGCTCAGACAGCATGTTAGGTTGAAGTAACATTAATTTGAAAAACCTCTTTGTTGTGTGCCACCAGAAGAGGAAATGTCAGTATCCCGCTACCTACATGTCATGTGTATAACAAAGCTACTTGATTGATACAGCACTCGCAGTGTCAGTCGGAGTCCTGTGTAGTGTGTGGTGTGCAGTGTGTAGTGTACATGTATGGTATGGCCGGGTGTAGTGCATGTCTGTCACTTGTCAGTGTCGATATTATCATGACTATAGGCCTGATATTACAGTGATAATGAATGTGCCAGGGATGGCCTACATACAGTAGTAACTTTATACTTTATTTTATAGCTAACGTTACGGCTTAACGCATCAATGACTATAAATGGAGCCGAGCATGTTTTGTTTATAAAAAAATGTTCTATTTATTCTGTTCATTTATTCCCACAGCCACAGTACCAATTTTAAAATCTATATTGCACAGGGATATGAATTAAACAACTTAACAATCTGTGGGGCATGGACAATTCTGGAAATTGGAAAACTTTGGAAAAGCTTTTTATTTTGTTGGCCTCTTATCTACATTTATTTTTCCCAAATGTTTAAATGGCTAATATGTGACTTCAGTTAAACCATTTACTTTGATCAGGGTGTTGAAATTCTAGTGACTCCAATCCAAATTGAAAGTTAGACCTACATGTACAGTGCAGGGTGTCCATGATCGGCAGTGCTGGCTCTCCTCACCTAGCATACTTAGAGCTGACCCGTAAAGGACTTAGCAGATGTCAGTGTACTTTCCAGATACCCAGTCATGATAGTTACCAACCCACAGTGTGGATGCACATCCCTTGCATGCCCCGTGCCTCAGTGTTTTCAGCGTACAAAGCAAAATATGTATTACAAATGAGACACATTCCCAACCAACAAAAAGATGTCAGTCATTATCCCTGGGTAGTGTCTGAGGCTTAACATATTTTAAAGAAATAATATAGAAAGTAACACTCTACTTTTGTGTGGGAGTGTGCTGACGGACAGTCACTTAAAAGAATGTGTAGCATTCTTAATACCGATTGTTGCAAAACAAAGGAGTGAAGTAACTCTGTACAGGCAAGCCAAAAAGGAAGGTCCCCTTTCTTTTTACTGCTAGTTTCATAAAATTTAGTTTAGGCAATTTGAAATCGGATTTGACCTCTGTTTGCTGTTTAAACAGATAAACTCTATTAATAAATACATGTACGGTCAATTATAAATTGTTTCCATCTTCTTGTCTACAAGGAACATGAAAAGTGTAAACATTCTAATGAAAAAGTTTGGCTAGTGTTGTTGATATTTTGTTCGGGTACTAATTTAAAACCTAATAAAAGTTTAGCTAGATATTCAAAACATTACATTTCTGATAGTAAGTATTGTTGGTACTTCTTTTGTATTTGACATTTTTGTTATGGTTTGATAATGACAGAGTTGCCAGTACATGCACCACTGATGTAAAGTAGTAGTCTTCAACATTCCTTCATCATGCGTCTGGATCTGACTGTCACTCATGTTCCTGATATTAAATCCAAGAAACCTTGGCCTAGGTTAACATGGCTTGGCAATCAGGTAAAACTGATAGTTCTGAATTACACTTTAATGTCTGTGACCAGAAGCTTGAATTCAAGTTCCTTTATTTTGTTAGATTTCTTGTGAGATTAAACCATGCTTTGCCCACGAGAAAACTTCAGAACATTTAGCATCATGGTGAACATAAGTAAACAGGGTGTCTGTGGATCCTTAAAAATTATTAACAAGTCTTAGATTGAATTATTGAAATTTAAGGCCTTAACAGACATTAAAAAGTATTGGATTCAGTTATTTGAGGTCTTAAAAGTTAGATGAACCGTGTAATGAATTTACCTGTCTGCTGGTAAGGAACTGAATTACGCTGCATGTAAAAAATATAACATCAGGCGTGAGTGGGTATAGTGATTTCCCCTGCTTTATTCACTTATTTTTGGTCTTAAATATGACTTGTTATAGTGTGCAGATACCCTGATAAAGACACAGTTGATTAAAAAAATACATGTAGGAAAAACAAAATTGCAAATAATCTCAGAAATAACTGTGGGAAATGAAGCCTAAATTTGAGATAAACATTATTTTGTCAAACCCAATCTGTAAGAATGCATCAACAACTTTTGACGTTTCTGTAAGAATACTATGTGTTTGTGATTTAGAACAAAATATGTCTCAGAGTAATGTAGTGAGAAGGAGAAGATACTGAATGCTAATTGTACAGTATGCATTGATTTACAGGTAAATGACCTGTTACTGGTAGACTCTCATCGTATTAAGGTGCTGTGTCAGAGTGGGAAGAATACCAACAAGAAGAAGATTGTGAAATTACAATCACATTTGACTCATCTGGTGTCATCTTGTGTCTCACCAAATGGTAATGTTGGGTGCAATCTTTGAAGTTGTCCTTTTTTAAATTCGCGCGGTGTGCCATTTTGTGATGGCGCAAACTTGTTTCCTTACATGATTTTAAAATTTGCGCGGGATAGCTCGGGGCGCAAACTTTGAACACCGCACGATCTTTGTCGTTCAACCATACGTGTAATTCTCACCATTTGACGTGAAATATACGCTATTATGAAGGGAAAGGAATGTTACAAGGGTAAGTTCAAAGTAGTGTTCTGCTGGATTTTAGCCTCTATCTGAAGTGAGACTTTCGTTCCAAAAGAATGTCGAGAAATAGGTCTGCTTACGAACTGTAAAGTTCAAGTCACGGGACATGATTGTGCTGGCAGATTCCCGTGACGGATAACTTGTTGGTAAACTTTCTATTAAAATTTTTTTTTTTTTTAAATGTGATAATTTGTTTGCAAGACAAATGCATCCCGTTTTCGTTTGTTTGTTTGTTTGTTTGTTGTTGCTGCTGTTTTTTTTTTTTTTTGGGGGGGTGGGGGTTTAGACTGGCGATGACAGCAATCAGGCCAACAATAAATAGAAGCCGCCTCTGTGTCAAATTTATGCCTCAACCGGGCAATTTTTGTATGTGTGGGCAAACTTTAATTCAAAAATTTCTCGCACGCAAATTTTAAAATTGGCCTGCGTGAATTTAAAAAAAGGCCATCTTCAAAGATTGCGCCCAACAGTAACAAATACTTTACGGAAATGCATTTTATGACTGTTTCAAATATTAAGGGACATCAGTGTTCTAGATGCAAAATAAGATCAGATCAATATCATGCTTTGTATTTAAAAAAAAACTTTTTCCAAAATCTTCACATGTGTAAAATCTACTCGTTATGACCAATCTGACCCTGTTTAAAACTGTAACATGTACAGTAGCATAATTTTCTTTGATATTAATGTACTAATGTACATTATGTAATGTAGTTTTTACTTGCCCCATTGCTGATATGATTTAGCACCGACCTGGTGTCAGATTCCACTTTTACACAGACGACATTCAGTTGTATGTTAAAGATAAAGCCCATTCTGTTTGAATGACCTGCACAAGCGCAACCAAAAATTCAACATTTGCATCCAACATTTTCCTTTCTGTTGGAAATACCATAATCAAACCATTCTGTACAATAGGAAACCTTGGTATTGTCTTTGATTCGGCCATGACTGTGTCACATCATGTTTCCTCAATCTATATAACTTATCAATTTTCATCTAAGAAACCTTTCACATGTACGTAGCCTGGTAGCTTTAACAACGTGTCACCAGGCTGTTCGTGCTCTTGTCACATCTCGCTTACTCTATGGAAACTCTCTTCTCTATGGATTGTCCAGCAAAGACATCAAATGTATACAAGGTCTCCAGAACAGGGTGGCCAAATCAATCTTTATGTCAACAAAATCTGACCACGTCTCAACCTTAGCTGAGGCAATTGATTTTCTTCTTGTTTTTTTTTATCACCAATATTTACACAGGTTTGTTATTTCATGCATATGTTAGGATACACCAAGTGAGGATAATGGTCTTTGACAATTACCAAAAGTATGGCCTGCCTTTAAGAACATGCATTGCTGGTTGTTCACTTGCAGCTGAGCTTAACACACATTGAAGGCCTAATAATTACACTGTTACATTCAACATGTTTCAAAATTTGCCATTTCGTTCGAGAAACTTCAACCTATCTTTAGTACTAGCAGGATTTAATACAAACTGAGCTCTGTACAATTTTGATGAATGTAAGTGAAGTAGTTTTACACTGGTATGCAGTGTTTTGTTATGCTTTTCTTCAGCATTTTAAATTGAAATATTTTCTAGGCTAATAAGCATTAAACAGTTGATGCAGACTATTCCTCATTTTGTAACCATATTATTCGCAGTATTATTTTTCTTGATACACCCAAGTTAAACCGTGTCTTTATGATTTTGTTTGGTAGGTGCTTATTTACTATGTCTTCTTGAGAGTGGCAATTTACTCATTTATAACAAAGACAAAGACTCATTGAAGACAGTGCCAGGAATTGACCAAATTGTCACTCATAAGACAATCAAAGCAGCAGACAAGACATCCACAGGTGACCAAGAAACAATCTTTCATTTCTTTAGTGTTTTATTGTCAGACATGTAGGGCGTCATTGATAAAGGAGTGGGCCAGGCTATTTTTTCTTACAAACCTGTTGTTCTTGACTTACTGTTGCATATCAAGAAAAAATTGTTCCATCCTATTTTGTTGTTTTAAAAGTGTATTCTTATATCTCATACTCAACACAAAAAACTTAGGCATATGGCTTTCCTGTGATTTGTTTTATCTTAATGAAAAACACAAGCAATTTTTTTTGAAATAGTAAGCTATCATGTAGATGGTGCTAAGTTTTTGTGAAATAGTAAGCTATCATGTAGATGGTGCTAACTTATAATATGTTTTTGATGTCAAAGAACAATAGTAACTGTACTAAATGGTTTGATATGAATGCAGCTTTATTTTATGCTTTACTTTGAAGTGTTGAATGATATGCATTGTATTTTTCTATCTCAATCGATACCAATCAGGTACCTCAGCACCTCTTGTATTCATGTCCAGTGATGCCAGTTATATCCTGGTCGTGATTGGCCAGAGGCAACTCTACATGTGGGAAATCAACCAATCACAGCTACTTCCTTCTGCCAAGCAACATATTTTAAACGGCACGTGGTCTCGTATTGATTGTGAGGGTGCAACATTGCCAAGTGTAGATTGCAAAGAGACTTCCATAAAAGCAACCTTTTTTCAGGATTCAGTAAGTACTTTCATCCAGTGTTTGTAGTCTTTTTACCTCTTTACTGTAAACAACTTTAACGTTCTTACCAAACTAACATGCTACTGTATTTGTACATGTGCACTCGCTTTGATTAAATCTTTCACTGTCAACTTGTATCCGAAGGAAAATGTAAACAAGGAGTTGTAACAAATCTTTTAAGGGAGAAGTTTGACAGTTTCAACAAGGTTCATTAACTAAATTGATTTTGCAGTTGCATTGATTAAACTCATTAGCTTGCAATACTCAAGGTATCTTAGTTATATATGCGTTCTTGTTTGGTCTTTGCAATTATTGTTTCTTTTTCATTTAAGGCTCCGAAGTTGTACTATCTCTACAAGAAGAACTAAATTAACTCTCAATAATTTGACATTGTGTGTTTTTTCCATAGGTTCTAGGTTCATGTTGCATATGCTCCTTTGTATTCAACCATCGATCCAATATCCAGATTTCATCAGTCTTTCTACACTGCTTGGAGCCTTATCATGTTTACACAACAAAGTGAGCATTTCTTCTTTACCAATCTTTAGCTGGTACCCTGTGTGCCAGTTTGAACATAAGTGCACTTAGTCATTAGTCAGCAAAGGTATGTCTGGTATTGGTACTAAATGAATGAAACATTTTTTATATACACTGTACGTAAACACAGCTTAAAGGTGGAAGAAAAAGCTGTGTGCAATTACATTTCATACAGGAATATCGCACTTACTACCTGAGAGCTAAGAACAATGATAATATATTAACTATTTTAGTGGGAAATGAAAAATAGTTTCGTGTATAATGCGTCATTATAATGCAAAAGCATAAAAGGGTAAATAATTATGCTTGATGACTTCACATTTTTACAAAATTGTTCCTGATTTTTGAAAATAGAATACCGTTATTTCCTCTTACTCGTTAATCCATTAGGAAGTAGTTTGTGAAGGCTGATTGTAATGTTTGGAAGTACAATGAGTTTGAAGAAGTTTGTTTAAAACAAATACAGTGATTTGATAAAAAAGACATGTCCCTCACACAAAGCATCATTGGTCAATCATTATGCTCAACAAAGCGATAAAATTGTGCGTAGGTGGCATTGTTTAGTAGCCATCATAGTGAAGGATGTGTTGGGATGTGTCTGTTTAAAGCTTTGAGAATGACTGATTTAAATGTTGTTTTTATTTTGCAGCCAATCGCATTTCAATGCCAAGTGGTCCACATTGTCTTATCCTCTCTCTGATCTATCTGAATCCTGTGAGCCGGTCAGACATCATGGAGCTTACCTCATCAGCCACTCACATAGTGGTCAAACTTTGGCAATTGCAGTCAATCAAAGGTCCCCAGCAGACACATGTGTGTTATTCATGTCCACAATGGGCTCAGTAGCAGTCAGTGTAGATATGAAAGGATGTGGATGTAGGAAAGATAACATCAGGACCAATAAGATCAGGTAACCAGCAGTGTCTTTGAGTGTCTGTGAGTGGAACAACATAAACAAATGTATCCAAAGATGATATCTGGAATTTTCCATTTCATAAGATGCAACTGCATGAACAACGAAACTGTCCAGATTTTGAAAGTCACCAAATATGAATTTGATATCACATATGCATGTTTAGTTTTTATTCAAAGAGTGTAAGTTGTCTATTGTGTTATTTTTATCTGACAAATCAAATCATCCATTCAGTATGAGCCTACAAACTTGCAGATGAAATGCCATTAGACTGCCCTCTAGTGTCAGCAAGTGATGGATGCACTCGCTGCCTGGTAATACGTGCATGAATTGGTACTACATGTATGCATGTATTGTACCAAACTTGTGTTGTCATTTAGCCTTGAGGACTCTGCTTAACAGTTTGTAAAAAGAAAAGGCTTGGATATATGGCAGGAATATTGTGTGACAATTGACAAACTCTAATGATCAAATAACATGGATCTTTGTTAAGTGTCGTCTGGTTGTTTTCATTAGTTGTGCTTAAATACCTGCACAGTGAACAAAAATGCTGGGATTTTAATCTGGTTTTACACTAATCATACTTGTGTTAGTTATTTCATTTAATTCGAAAATAAAAGTAGCGATAGATTGCAAACTGCTTACTAACCAAAGTGATCAACGCAAAATATTGTTACACAAGTTGGATCACAAAATAAACTAAATTCATGCAGTTGGTAAATTTTTCTTTAATGTGTTCTGGCTTGAGTTTAAGTTTTGTTTAAATTTGTTTTTGCTTGCCAAAGCCAATAATTTTCTTCCTGGAACTATTGTTTTCTTCTTTCTATTTTAATTTTTAATAGTTTTCCTTTTCAAACCGAATACAAAGTTAAGGGTTGTGCCATAAAATTAGGGTTGGCCGGGTGACCAGAAACGGAACATTTTGTATGCCTTAAAGCTACATCATCTGCATGCACAATGTTGAATAATTGTAGTTACTTTACACATTACACATTTTGTTGTTGGCAGGTCTTACTGGTTGGCTGATATAGCTTGGACAGTAGATGACTTATTCTTAGCCTGTCTCACCAAACAGGGTTGTCTAGCTTTATTATCACGTCTTGGTGAACCAGTTCTGATCCAGAGTTATGGTTGCTCTACTGAGCTTCAACCTGGCTACTTCCTACCATTCCATCCGCTTGTGACCTTCATGTAAGTGTTTTTCTGACGATAGCCATCTTGACTAGTTTCAAGTTGGAAAAAAAGATGTCTGTAGTTACTTTAATTTGATAAAAGTAAGACAAAAATACTAGGGGCATGGCTTTGACGAATGCTTAGATATTGGCACATTTGATTTGTGATTTTTCATGGATGAATCAAGATGGATAAACCCCTCCATGTCATATCTATGGAGAGTGCGTGCAGTAACTTGTTGAGAGTTCATAATTCCTTGTTCAGTAACGGGCCTGCCTTGATCATGATGACACAGATAATATACATTTTTTGTTGTTGATGCCGTAATCATGGTGCATGTATAACACCATCATTCACATTTGATGTTCTTTGTAATTGTTTCAAGTGGAGGTTCCTTATGTACGGTTACTTTTTAGGTGTGATATAATGAAACTTTTACATTTTTTTTATTTCTCCATAACAGACCAAGTTCTAAGCAGAGAAGTTCTTCATTCATGAGCAGCAATCAAGAGTCTTTGTCTCCTTCTAGTTCTCTCCGATCTGAAGCTGATGAAAAACGTCAAAGATATTCACTAGCAACTCACCACAGTCTCCCTATACTCTTAATATCAGATGGTTACCTTGTAACAGTCATGGAGTTACCTACAGGTCTATCCTGTACAGGGATAGTACGAGAGTTCCTGAGTGAGGGACGGACTGCAGTAAATCTATTGCTGGAGAAGCAAGGAACTAAAGGGAACAGACTGAGGGGTTTATCAACCTTACAGACAAGCATCTCATCAGGGAAGCCAGGGTTGGATAGAGGCTTATCTAAGAGGACATTATCTCTGGATGAAGTAAGAACAGATAGTCTTGACAAAGATGGCCTAATGAGCACAGCGGGCAGTGACTTTGCAGATTATGCTGATCGGTTTAGCCAGATGGAGGAAGGGCAGTTTGTGTTTAGTGATTCCACCCAGTTGCAAAATACTCAACTGGCGAACTTATCAAATGCAGATGGCCAGGCAGTTATTACTGATAGAGCACAAAGGTCACTGATGAGTGCATGGGGACTGGTTGTGTCTCATACAGGACAATGGACAAATGAAACTGAAGACCTGATTCAGTACACAGCAAGATCCTTAATCAATCTGTTTGTAGTTATTCTGAAAGCTAGTCACCATCAGCGTACTGTTCAGGATCTATCAACAGTGTATATGGTGCTGAATCTATTCAAGGCAGCTACTACCACCTTGTACTGGGATTCCCAATCTCATCATAGCCTTCCTACAGCCTTGAAGCTCATCAGTGGTACAGTCAAATCTCTACTCAGGCATTCTGGCTACACTCGCCTAACTACAGCACCTAGATGGTGTATTAGTATTCTACAGTACAGTGAGAAACTCTTAACTAACATCTACAGCTTCACCAAATCTCATCAACCAACAGTGAGTTATCGACTGCTCCCTTATCACAAGGCAGACATAGTAGAGAGCTCCCTCATGTGTCAGGATAGTGTAAGGATGAGAGGGTCACTGGACAGTGGGATGACAAGGTTACCGAGAGGAAGTAGTGAGTGGAAGACGAACCAACAGGAAGTGGACTGTGTTGTCATACCTGTCAGACACACACCAGCAAAAAGGTTCGAAAAGATTCCACTTATCTTTGTTTAACAATCCACTGCCAGAGCCCAATCACTCTCATTTCTGGATCACTTAATTATTATTATTTTTTATATTTCAGGGTAACTTAGCAGTGAAAATTTCGCATCAAATTCAAACTGAAAGAAATGATAAGAAGGAACAAAAGTAATCAAGAATAGAAACATCCAACTAATGAAAAACTTTAAGTATACATGTACACAAACTTTTGTTATTCTTAGCGATTGCGGGAGCATTCCTGTTTGTAGTTTACATTTAAGTTAGAGGTTTAGATGGTTTTATCAAACACACTCAAAATGCCACTTTATTAACAAGAAATGTTTGGGGGAAAAATGGTCAATGGTCAGGATATATGCTTTACCATTTACCAGCTATAGCAAGTGTCAAATTTATGTGACATTGTTGCATCACATTGTAAATATTAAAACTATGGTGAGGCATGAGGATCCAGTTTGTACATCCATCCAGCACAAAGTCATTCTTATGTACCGTAATCTTCGGCCTATAAGCTGATAAGCCGCGACGTATACGCTGATTTTTGCCCTAAGAACATTTTTTGCGGCTTATACTCTGGGCGGCTTATACACTGACATGTAAATATTGAAGAACAAAAACCACTGTACACTTTTTTAAGAAAGATTGTTTGTAAAATATCCTAGATGGAAAAAACACTCTTGTTCTTAAATGAAATAACAAAAAACCCTGCAAAATATAGCCTTTGTGATGTGATGGTGTTGATGAAATGTTGAAAACCCCTGCACATCATTCGAGCCGAGGAAGGAGTCGTGAATCTTGGGCCCCATACCGTGCTCATTTCGATTATGACGCTGGTGACCGCTTGTACCATTCTTATGCCGTGAAGAAGCAGGTAACCAGTTGTTTGATCATGATGTGACGTGAGAAAACTTCAGTCAAAAGAAATGAAATCTTTAATGAAAAATGTGTAAGTTAACTTTCAAAAATCCACGGCAGAAACAACTTGCACATTATTTCATGGCTTAAATATTCATCTGGTTCTTAAAAAGTGATAATAATCTTGACACTTTGCGAAACAGTTGGGAGCTTCTTTAAAAAAACCTGCATTTCTGTACCGCGGGTGTCAACTAGCTGTGTGTGTACGGTCAGCCGGGTGGTCTATGGTGATCGCAATACAGCGGTTTGGGGGTCCGCAAGCTCCCCAACACGGCTACTCGTTTGAGTGAGCGCCTGGCGGAAAAAAGTCTGTGTTGAAGGAAACTTATATCAGCACATACCGGCATACTTCTAACTTAACATATGAGCAGATTAATGGGGAAAAACACAATTTGATTTGGGGAAACATCAGCTTTAGAGTGCTTTGATCATGGAGTCGATTCCATTTGAGACATTCTTGTCTTAAATAATCTTAAATGATCTTTTTTTCAGTGACATCGATTTACAAAAATAGAAATTTATATTTTGCATAATTTTTTTTATTTTAAATGTTCTTATTTGTTTGTCGATAAGACTCCTTTAATCTCAAAATTCGGCTTGGTATTCCTGTTTTTGGGATTCCTGTTTTGGGGATTTAGCACCCCTAAATTAGGCTAGGTGGATGGGTTACCAACTTTTACTCAAAAATGCTGCTTACCCCCTCAAACAGAACCCTATTACAAATCTGGTCTAGACTATAAGAACTGGAGGAGTGGAATTCACTTTTTATTTTTTTTATTTTACTGTACTAGGTTTCTCTGATAACAAACTGCAGCCACTGTACATGTTTATTAAATAGAGCACTATTTCTTGTCTCTAATTTCAGAGAACATTTTGGCTTTCAAATAAGGCCGAATTAACCAGTCTAGTGTTGAAGTTTCAGTCATATTGATTCTATTAGTGCACACATGTAATAAAGCTTTTACACAGGTTAGTAGGCAAAGCTGAATGCATCCATATGGTTTCAAAGCTT
This sequence comes from Pisaster ochraceus, assembly GCA_010994315.2. Classification (NCBI taxonomy): domain Eukaryota; kingdom Metazoa; phylum Echinodermata; class Asteroidea; order Forcipulatida; family Asteriidae; genus Pisaster; species Pisaster ochraceus. The sequence continues at coordinate 10,854,172 of CM021538.1, read as the reverse complement.
AAAGCAAGTTAGTGCATGGCTGTAAAACAAAAAAACTACAAACAAATTTACCTTCTTTTACGCAATGTCAAAAAAGAAAGAAAAGATTATCATCCCATCCCGATCAGCAAGAGCGCCCGACTGATTTTTCCATTGCCCACCCCCACTTAATTATCTTAAAAACTGCTTGGCATTGCAAAGCAGGAGAAAAAATGATCGTTTACATGTCAATGACATCACCTGCAGTTTAATAGTGCGGTGTTGATCCAAGCAACAATTCTGACCAGTGCTCATTGCATGCTGCTAATTGGTCTTGTTTTGTTTTCTTTTAGGCTTCTCTTCTGAACAATAAAACAACCAGGGAGCCTTTGTAAATGAACCCAATAGGAAAGCTCATGGACTCTCTTTCTCTTTCCACAGTGAGAATTTCTATCATCTAACTGAATCTTGATACATGTACATCACTCATTAGTAATTGATATACTTTTAGGAGATTCTGTACTGATACATGTTACATGCACAGGATCTGTCCTTAGTAATTGAAGGTCTCCTTCCTTCCTGAAATGAGGAAATGAGGATACCAGACACACATACACCATGTATCACAATGACCCTTGTACAGGTGCTGACAAGATTTCTATCTCCTCAGTCTGTGCAATGGTCAGTGTAACAATGTTCCCTTGTGCAATTTTGTGTATACAAAAGAAAAACCCGAACTTAAAACAAGTCAATATTTTGCTTCTGAGCATTTTCTTCTTGCAAGTTGGATGAGTTTTTGTTTGATCAACAAACAGCACTCTATGATGAACGATGCTGATTGTCACAAGAAGGAAACACTTTTGTTAACGTTTAACTTAACTGTACGTTTGCAAATTGCCAGGGTGTTGATCTATGTCGTAGGTCCTAGATACAGATTATTTCTTTTGTTTTTAATGCTTAATTTTAGACAGTTGATTTTGTTAATAAAAAGGTGTGGTTTTTTTTTAAGAGAAAAAGAAAATTCCTAAGGGACTCGCTAGGAGGGTGAAGGAGGGGAGGGTGTTTAGCATCAGGAGTGAGGTGTAGCTTTGATTTAAATAGTGTCAGTTATAATAAAGTTTGGGTATAATTTCCCAGAAAGTTGGGCAAAAGCTTAGATAACTTTGAAGATCGACTGAATTGTTATAGCAGTGATAGCAACGTAATAGCTAGTAGTTTTTCAGCGGTAGCTGACAGTGAGAGTAGTGGTGATTGGTGGAGTCGATGAAGGGGGAAATTATCGAGCCCGAGTCTCCCTTTTTATGCATAGGAAGCTACTTAAAACTTTTAGTCTAACTCTTTATTTATCATTTGTTGTTATTGTTAAGTTTCACAACATAAGGAAGCTTTTAGTTTATGAAAACATTTCTGATGGTGGCATAAGAGTTAATATAATGCCTAATTCATTTTGAGTATGTAAACTTATTTACTTTTGAGTATGTAAATTTGTGGTCGGCTGAAACTGCCCAATAATAGATAGGGGGTACTATGATTTTTGCTGTGAAAGTGTACTATGAAGCTGACCTTGATTGTTGTAAACTTGTCAGATAGGGTTGTATCATTATTGTATTTGATTTCAATATTCCAGGGCTTCCTTTGTGGGTTGAAATTGAACGCTAGAATTGGACTTGAAGTGATGAGTCTGAGGGACCAAATTATTTGGACTAAGTGGGATCGGGAATAAGCGAATCATAGACCAGACCTTGACTGGGGGCAAGTTTGGGTGGGCGACTAGAGTGACTAGACTGTGACGTAGCTCTTGAATTGACTAGACTGACTATGCTCCAGTGCATGGTCGATGTAATCAATCTCCCTGTGCTCTATGGTTTCTGGTAAGTTTAGTCACTCAAGTCGCCCACCCGAACTTGCTCTGGGATGGCAATATTATTTGGACCAAGTGGGATCGGGAATAACCCAATCATAGACCAGACCTCGACTGGGATGACAATAGATGGCCAGACTCCGATACCGGCATGTTGTAATCAACACTGATCATAAGCTGCAGTGGTGGTTAGGAATTCAAGTGCATTCAAGTTTTTTCTTTTTTTCCAGAATGTAGGTCTGAATCTCTCTGAGATAATCAGGGTTTGCCCTTAACTTTTTCAGCGAGTAGCCAACAGGACCAGGTAGCCTTTCATTTCACTGGTCCACCAGCTTTTGCACTGGTCTGTATTTTGGGTTTCCTTTCAACATACGTATACAAGCACGGGACGATGTGATTTGAAGCAATATGGACATCAGTAGTTTAAGTGTAGCAGTGGCAAGCAATCAAGTTGCCAGTTGGGCTAGTTGGACAGAATTCTGACTGGTCCTGGGATGTCTTAACTAAGGGAATTAAAGAGTGGTGACGAGTTTTTAAACGGCCGTTTAAGAACGAGTCACTACTCTTTTATTCCCATTCATA
>CM021538.1:10833857-10846107 GCA_010994315.2 Pisaster ochraceus | reverse complement strand
GTTATTAACTTCACTGCCGCGGAGTGAGTTCTTAATTTGGTCTCAACGTTTCGAACAGCTTGCTCTAGTCATCGTCAGGAGACGATCTCCTGACGGAGTCAGTCTGGTGTTACTGCAAACCGAATATATATTGATACCTCACAATGCAAAGCCTCAAAAAGTATATAGCGTACATGTACATGTATCTAACCTCCTGAAAGAACCAACAACACAAATAATAATTCACAATTTCAAAATTGTCTAAATTTCAATGATATTTCAGTGGAAATTCTTGTTGATAAAACTTGACTGCAGCAAAACTTGTTGGTACAAGATGTAAAGTCTGTGACTTGTGCATGAGGACAACAAGTTAACCCGAGAAACCATTTAAATCAAAATAAAAAACTTACCTCTGATTGAGTTTGGAGTTGTTGCTGAACTTGCAGGTTGTGCTAAGTGTGGTGAACTAAGTGGTGACTTCAGGTAGCAAAATAACAACATGCATGAGGCTAAAGACTCTGTGCTTCCATCTATTTCCAAGTCAGTTCTTAGATACCTGTTCCTTACACAGGGCATGCACTTTATGCAGACTGGTATTGTCAATACATGTACTACTGCTCAGGAGTGGTGACTCAGGAATTAACACCAGGCAATCTATTCACATTCACAACTCCTATGACATCACAATTAATCCTTTGTTGTATTTCACTGGTCAGTGGTCACTCCTTGATCTGCACTTTGGTCTGGATGCAGACAATGGATGTCAATTGTCCACTCTGTTGTTATAAATTGTGTAAACATAGGCTGTTACTAGTAGATCACTGTGCAGAATTGATTGAACACTATCAAATTTACAATGGACAAATATTGATCAGGTCAAAACTTTCTGTATTCATGAAGGTACATGTAGTTTCAGAACCAAAGTAAACTCTGTAGATGCCTTGATTCAGAAGACTGTACATGTATTTGTATTTTTTCAATATGACTTGATCAATATGATAGATGGTGTTGCTCGTCCGGAATACAGCATTGGCTATAACTTCTGTCAGAGGTGTGATGGTTGGTTAACAAGTAAACCACTGTTACGTAGGCTATTTATAACTTTGGTTGCTCACTTGTGATTGGTGTACAGTATCCTGTGATGTCACTACACATAGACAGTACAATAACACCAGATTGAAGTACGCTGACTTACTTCTGCATAAAACCATTATTCTCAACTGATAGTGTCATTGTCCCACCTTCCTCTTTGCAAGGAGGTGTGAATGAAAGAAATAATTTCTGTTTATTGCGTTGCCCATGCGGACCCCTCTCTCAAATAATTAAAAATCTTCACCCTCGTTTTCTGAATTTGTTCAAATCATGAAGAATTAATTAAATGGGAGCCTAGAAAATGAAAGGTTAAATTGTCTGAGTTATTTTTCAATAGTTGAACTTTCTGGTAAAAATTGAGGCTAAAGTTTAAAGAATGATGAGTAACTTGTTTTGTATGTACACCAACTGTAGAGGTTGCTTGAGGTGTACATGTACTAGAAATCAAGTCTTACATAGTACTTAGTTTAATGTGAGCTCTTCATAGTTTGAACACATTCAGGAATAGTTTGATTTGTGAGCAAATGGTGGATGAGTTGTTTGTTTTACCTAGTTCACAAAGAACAAATCTACACAGCTACCGCAAACTGAATCTTGATCACCATGCAATGCCTAAAAAATTAATTAAGAACCAACAGAATAGAGTATGTTGGGGCTTTTGGCACAATGAGGAACTTCAGAAGACATTGATTTCAGATAAATCTGATAATATAGTTTTTTAGAATAGAATATGTTGGGGCTTTTGGTACAGTGAGTAACTTTGGAAAACAATGATTTCAGATAATTCTGATAATAAAGTTTCTCTAACAATACTAATTTAGGGATAAATAAAACCTTCAATGTGAGAGAAAATAGACAAAATAGAACATAATTGAAGGGTTTAGTTTACTCAGTCAAAGGTTTTAAAAATTAAAAGATGCGCTGTTAGTTTGCTGTGAGAAACATGTTTTAGTTTTTCAATCTGGGGTGAATCTTGTAGTAAAGTCTATGTCATCCAGTGTACTGGTGACCACTACAATAGGAAGTGTATAGTCACCAACCCACCTAGAACCAACCCAGTTACATGACCAAGAATAACAGGAAGTTTGAGAGGCTTGCATAACAGTGTTCATGAATATTTACAATGTCATAGGGACCTTAAATACACCACACATCATATTGATAAAGTGGTAAGTCACACTATTAAAGGGGGGTTTTCTCATTCAAGCTTTTGGTATCAGACTAAACTTTATTTTCATTGTCAAAATCTGTGTCCTGAAACATTTTTTGTTGTGACATAAACGTTGAAATTGAAAGTATATTTATCAATTTTGTTGTCAAAGATTCTTATCCTTTTGAACATTAAGTTTAGGTTAAACAAAGATAAATGAAGCTGCGACCTCCAGATTAATGTGCCCATGATGTACCAACTGAGCCATCTAGCCCTATGTTAGCAGTTTCCCCATTTTGTCAAATATCTTCGTTTCGGGGGGAGGGGGGGGGTGGTTGCCAGTTAGAAGCCATCCAACGTATAACTGCCGCTTAGCTCTCCTGCTGCTTCCCAGGTTGAATTTTAATTACAATTTTCCCAGTCAGCTTTCCTTGTGGATTATTCTTTTTGAATAATATTGTAAATTGATGAATGTCTGGACAACTAATATTCTTTTTTCAAGTAATGTTTCCATTTGAAAACATTTTTTAAAATGCAAACAACAATAAAAGTGTGTTTCATTTAAAGGAAAATGACACAGTGACGGATATTAATTGATTGGATATTGATTGATTAATGGCAAAACAATTATTACATTTGATCTCCTTGTTGGAATAAATTGATATAGACTGTGCAAGTCTGGTGGGTATTGGAACATTGCGACCTGTTAAAGCGCGACAGTTTGTTTCCCTCACATGTTTAGAGCATAGTGTGGGACCAATGTGGTCCCAAAAATCTTTGAATATGCGCGAGAGTTACACAGTTTATTGAGAGTCAGATATCAGTTACCATCTAATTATTTTTAAGAAATAAGATTAATATACTCTAACAGGCATTCAATGCAATAGTACACATATCTATGAATCCATCAAATTACATGTACTTGAAATCGCATACCTCAAATCATGTAAGTCATGTGTTTCTCTAAGTTTATTCTGGTGATGGAAATTAAAATGCAATGGTAACATACCATCATTTAATATCAATATCTTGGGTTTTCATTTATTTGATTGACTGTTGTTTGCCCCCTGCAGACTAATAAAGGCATGGAAGCTTCTTCACAGACACCTTGCAGTCAGATACAGGAAACTTCACAGAGACTCTTCCACTCATCAGAGGAGGGGTGTGAGGAAATTGTTGTTGCTGATATGTGGTGTGCAGCTGAAATTGAAGCAGTTAGGATGTAATGTAGCTCTGTCAGTCAGCCAAGAGTGGAGTAAACGTATTGATGCTAGCTTTCTCAAAGGTTACTCTATTACTTCTTTTGTAAATCAATCATTTACAACAGCAACAAATTATACAATGCTACTAAAAATTCTAAAGAATAGAAAATGGAAACTAACCTCATCTTTTTGGTGGTTAAAGATTAGAAAAAAACAAAAACTGTGTGTATTGAAATGACAGTTTGGTTTTGTAAAAAATTGGGGGATGTTAATTTGACTGGTAAAATATCAGGCCTATCGACTAACTTGACTAATTAAATACATGTATTGGGCATTTTGTTTTGACCAGAGCCATATACTGGGAGGGTTGCGACAAATTGCAATTAGAAGCTTTTTCGGTCCAAAAAAACTGCATTTGCACGCACAGGGTGCCAGACTAGACTGCACATTGGGTTGTGCTACATTTGGACCAAATATGGCATCCAGCAACCATGTGACCAAAGACTGGTCCCTCTATGTCCTAACTCTCTCAATACACAGCTCTGGTTTTGACTATTTAGATATCGGGCATGTGACATCAAGATGTATTTTCTTAAAATATCAAAACAATGGAGTAAAGGATTGAATTCTGAACAAAGAATTAAGTTCTATATTTATTTTATTGTAAATACAACGTAAGGTGCTGAAGATTTTCGTTCGGTGTTTTCGACCCAACAACCGACAACAGTTGCACGTTAATACAAAACAGTTAAAAAGGATGCGACCATTCAAGTTGCTTGGTGTGGCAGGTTAACAAGTTAACAGGCTGGCCAGAGGCACACAGTAGCAGAGTGTGTAAGGCCTAAACCAAATCTTTAAAACCTTGTATTTTTAGGCTTATTTCATGGGTAAACACTTTGCACAAAATACATCGTTGATACAAACTCATGGAAATATCAACAGAGCATTACATGTGCATTTTATTAGAGTTGCACTCACATGCTTGCATTCAGCAAATTAATTAGAGCTCATTTTAGCTACATGGTTTCCAGTGCTACCAGACAGAACGTTTGCAGTAAGATGGATAGTTTAAAAAAGAGATTTTAGTGACTGTTCTAAAGAAATAGTAGGTCAATGAGAAAGCCTCATTTTGGAAAGTGCAGAATGGCAATTTGTACTCATGAGATTGATAGTTATTCCTTATGATACCATTGGTTACAGGATGTGAGTACTACCTGCGAGGCCATACACAGGAGGCTATCACCTGTTGGTATATGGTCCTACACCATACTAAACAACTACAGTATGGAGATGTGATGTTACCTAGCAACCAGGACCATCCTACCCAGGATTATACAACTCAAATTTACAAGTAAGTCAGTCTCATTCATAGAGAAAGTTTCAGTCTAAAAAGGAGTTGAACCATTTCTCATAATAGCACCAGAAGAAACTCCACCTATTAGAACCAAAATAAACTAGTTTCAGTTTTATTGTTTTTGATAAAATAATCCTTTGTTCTGGGGCAGGGCCCAATTTCATAGAGCTGCTTAAGCAGAAAATAATGCTTTACTATTTCCTGCTAAGCAGGATACCAGTCACAAATTGTACACGTGACATGGTAGTTTGGCTAGTAACCTTATTCTTGTAAGCACAATTTTATTGTGTTTAGCAAATTTTTGTGCTTAAGCAGCTCTATGAAATTGGGCCCTGGTCTATTGTAATATTCTTAGTAATGATAACTACACATTGCTTTTGAATTTGTTGTCAATGTTCAGCTTTTATTGGATGTACATGTAAAATACACATAGCGGATTATTTTAATACAAACTTAAACAGTGCAAAAACACTAACAATCAAATTGTGTTTGAGTTTGCTTGTTGCTATCCTGCTGGTCCATGTATATAAATCTTGTGTCACTTAAAAAGAGAATTTGATATAGGTTTTCCTGGCCAATTTCAACAAAAATTATATCAATTTTACACCCGACTCATTCAATTTCATTTGAAAATGAATACTCTGTCGCATCAGCATTCAACAGTCCAAAGGAGTAATTCAATTTCAACAGTTTAGCACTCACTGGTCAAGTAAAATCATTCAAATTCATTATGATTACGTCTCAAAGATCATTCAACTTTGCAGAAGCCAGCAGCCAGAGGCTGGTCAAACATTCAACTTCATAGATTATAAATAGGAAGTAGAAATTCAACTGAAGAATGGTCAAAGTGAACTCTTGAATGCCTATAAATGAAATAGAATGACTAAACCTGAATAAGAAGAAAGACATCGTGTGTGCACGAAAATGAAATTAAATGCGATAGCAAGCTAAAAAGAAACCCTAGCTTGATCGAATTAGGGGAAAATGCATGAATTTTAATGCATTTTTATCAAACGAAATTATTTTTTGCTGAAATTGAGCTCAAACCAGAGAAACCTATGGGCCTATTAGACTTTGCTTCTTTCTGTTACTTTGGGCACCTCGGGTAACTAGCTTTCCTGCAGAATTGAAACCTTAAAGTTACACCCTGTAATGTTTATATGTGTCTGCCATGTTTTTCTCTGCAGATCCCCGTTTCCTACCACTGGCTCTTCCACCCTCGTATCTCACTCCCTCCTTGCCATTCTCTATACTCATTTGGAGCAATATAATTTAGTTAGTGCTATAAGATTAGTTGATTCCTTGATTGAGTGTTATAATATTGAACAGCCTAGAGAGGATAAGCAAGGCAAACAGAGGGAGGGTGGGAGGCAGTATCATGTGATACAGAGAAGCAAAGTCTCCTTTTTGGGCTGGAATGCTGAGGAGAAACAGGTAGGTTCCATTTCTTACTAAATTGGTGTTGGTTTCAGTAATAAACAAATTAATGATTCCATTTTGATTTCTTTATAATATACTCCAGATGATGTTCTGTGATTAAACTGTTTAAAGGGAAGGTACACCTTTGGTAATTACTCAAAACATTTATAACCATAAAACCTAACGTGGTAAAAGATCGTTAGAAACGACACCCTTTGAAGCATTGTAGTTTTAGAGAAAGAGGTAGTTTTTCATCCCCCCAAAAATTGATTCTGAGAACTACTTCAGGCATGAGGCATTTCTCAGGCATCTGAAAACACAAATTCTGTGCAACAATGGTGTTTTTTTTATATATGTTTTTTTAAATTTTCTTGTCAACTTTGATTTTCAATTGAGCCCCAATGTTCACAGGTTTGTTATTTTATGCATATATGTTGGGATACACCATGTGAAGATACTGATCTTTGACAATTACCAAAAGTATACCCTGCATATAAGCCATTATTCTATCAGAAAAATCCTCTTACTAAAAGATTCAGTCCTATGGTGGCAACTTTTATAGATGAGTCTAAAATAATGTCCACTCTCTGCAACAGCAAGTACACTCAATTACATGCTTCAAAGTGTGTTGATTGAGGCAAATACTTGCTTCATATGCATGCAATTGATTCTTATTAAATAAAGGTTTGCATAAAGTGTGTCAAAGAAGGTTTTTTTTTATACTTAGGTTAGGATTTGTTGTAAACATCTCTTTCAAGGTTGGTATCTACTGATCTTACATTGGAGGCAAAATAACGTTACGGTAGAAGAAATTGTCTTGTATCTTTGGTTTGCGGTAACACATAGTTTATCTATTTGCTGTGTAGATTTGTTCTTTGGGAACTAGGTCTCACTTTCTATTCTACTGCCGCAAAGTAGACATCAAAATATGGGAGACTACTTAGTTCTGAAAAGAACTGTTCTGCTTATTACCTAGTACCTGGGCAGAAGGTAGGAAATCGGCCGGGACTACTACTTTCGTTTAATGGATCCAGGGGACTTTTTGTTATTAACTTCACTGCGGCAGAGTGAGTTCTTGATTGGTCTCAACATTTGGACAAGCCTGCTGTAGTCATTGTCAGGAGTCTCTTGACGATGACTAAAGCAGGCTTTTACTCAATACAGTGTCACTCAATACTCATGTCTCATTTCTCCTCATTATGTCCTTGCTATTACCTAGACGCATCCTGAGCTTCCTTGTGTTCCAGACCTTGTACAGAGGGAGGCAGTTCAAACTCTGGCTCGTTTTATGGCTCTTTACTTCACCAATCATTTCTTGTTTGTGTATCCACCATGTGCCGCTAAGCCATTGCCGCCATTGCACTTGCCAACAACTCACGATGGTATGTACAAGCATGGAGGTACCTCCATGGTACAAGCATGCTGGATTTTGTTAACGATTGCTTAGATAGATTGCTTCAGCCATACAACTCCCTTTTGCTCTTGTTTTGAATGTTTTAATGTCCTAATTAAGACCTATTATGTAAATTTCGAAAATGGAATCTTAAGGTGAGATGGAGCCGCTAACAAAAATATTGCTTTTTAAATTTCAAAGATAAACGTTATTTTTAAACTTTTGAAACCATTTTTCAAAACCATCACCCCCAAAAGACCAAGCATGTTTCATTTAAGGTAATTTGGAATGATTGTTATTATTGTTTTATACTATTAATCTTCTGAATGATTGATGTTATTCACTCCAACTTGTAATTTGTTTGTTCAGATTCCTGTAGGATGGTACCTATATATCATGATCGTATCTCACAGAGTGTAAGACAACAACAACTATCTGATATATGGACTGCCGATACTGCCATGGGTCTGCTACTAGTATGTGGTCTACTCCCTGAAGCTGTGTGGCTCGTTCGGGAACTCCGTGATTGGAAGAGCGCCCTCATGCTCTCAGTTATTGCTAGGGAGAATATGAATGCTGAGTTGGACAATATGAAGACTTATGATGCAAGGTTAGCTTATTAATAGTTGGGAAGGTAGTGCACTTTGCTCTACCGACCAGGCTCCTAGTGGATGATACCCTTGCCTACATCCTTACGGACCATGAAAGGGGTAATCCTGTTTCAGCCCCAGGAGTAGGTGGCAACGTGCCCCTGGTGACAGTTGATTTGGGTCGACAGCCCAAATCATTTATGTGTAGCCCTCACCTTCATGTGGCCGTCCGGCCTTGTGAGTTGGGCGATATCTCATTAAAAAAAAATAAAGTTGTAAAATAAATGTAAAAGTTAAAACAAGAATCGTTTGAAATACTGAGAAGTTTAGAAATTGACACTACTATTATAATGTTCATAAATAGAAGCTTTGCTAACTGATTGCAAAATTGCACCATCAATTCTCGTAAAATAATTGATTTCATTAAAAAAGTAATGTTGTTGATGTTTATTTAAAATCTTAAAAAGATACCCAACCAGTGAACCAGTTCAGTAACAATTTTGTGCACAAGATAAGCCAAATGAACAAAGCTGAAATGTGTTTCCCATGTAAAATGGATGTACTTAAAACAAACAAGTAATGTTTACAAGTACATCCTCGAATCTTTGTTGCTCAAAAATATCATCTGTCCTTTTGCGTAGAACCAACTACATGTATGTGAACCAAAATTTGTATAGTAAAAACTGTGTAGGGCCTACTGTAAAGGATTTCCTAAACGGCGATACCTACTGCTAATTAAGACTGGTTTCCAACTGGCCTTTTGTCACTTGGCCCACTCAGTGGTCTAGTGGTTTGGTCATCTGATCTAGGATGCAGAGGCTCTCAGGTTCACGTTCCTCCCTAATACTTCTGTTTTTTTCTACAGGACTAGGAAAGCACAGAGTGTACATAGTGCTTAGCTTCGGTTAAAGTAAAAACCATTTTGTTCGGATACAAGAATTACATCTCTTAGATATTTTTTGTTCTCCGTTTACTTTGCAGTATGTCTGAGATACTATCCCTTCCAGAACGCCTTACCCCATTGGTCATTGTCAAGGAAGGCATTAGTGTGATTCTACAAACTCCTTTGACGTCTCCTACTGTGGGAGGAGGGAGGCCAATCAAGCGGAATTCTTCATTTAATGAGCAGGATCGGCGAGGCAGTAATTCACTGATAGTGTCTGGACTGAGAAGGAGCTCCTCAATGTGTAAGTAGTGGTAGACGTCCTAATACAGCTACTTCAGTCATTCAGTGCATATCAGTTGAGAGTATTTTTGTGACTGTTTGGTTGGTCCTGACTGTAATAATAATAACCTTGATTAACCTTGATTAATAACCTTGATTAAGGTTCTTACCATTCCTATTCGCACAGATGTTTTGGCTTTATACAAACAAAATGTATAATTTTACTGCAGAAAGAGTGAATTGTTAGCCATAAATATTGATATAATATGCATTGGACATTACATGACAGTGTTACAGTCTGGAGTCTTGGGCTGATACTGTACTTGAGATATCCCCCCACTTGTTGGACTGGGGGTGGGGCATAGAATTATGTCAGAGGCCTTTGAATTATGTGAAATGGTCACATGATGTGAATGTTAGATAACAGACTATATAGTACCAACTGAATTTTCAAAATTCATGTACCATGCAAACGTTAATTCTCAAATCTTGTACCCATTGTGTTTTTCTACAATTACAAAGTTGTTTGTGTTTAATAATCTAGAGTGCAAATTTTAAAATATAAGTGAAGTTAATTAAAAAAGAAAATCTTACAAGCAACCCCTAAGTTGTTATATTAATTGTTCATGTTTTAGTTTCATGAATTGTGTCTGTAGTTTAGGTTAGGGTTAGGAGTTTCTTGCATTTTATTAAACAATTTTGAGTGCATGGTTGTCATGGCACAATGTAGTTCATAGTTTATCATTTTGAGCATTAAACACAAGCCGTTTGAAGCTGCTGACTGGCCAATGCAAAGGACTAATGGTTTAATTGCAATGCTTTTGAGATCAACTTGTACTGTGTATTGACAGAATGAACTAATTTGATTGTTAGTTATCTTAAATACTCACAGCAGATTAAAATGCGTCTGCTATAACTCTGATTTGAAATATTTAGGTTCAGTCAACGAAGAAGACCGTGTTTTGCAGGAACAGCTTTCTCGCTCTCTAACAGACATGCTCAGTGCAGCAACCATTGCTGACCTTGATCCAACCCCATGGTTGCTAAGCAACTTAATGGATCGTTGTCTCTCAATGGTTGCTGAGTTCAACACGTTGGTTCCTGAAGAGTTCTACCTCCCGGCTCCTCCTTTCTATTGTCCGCAGCCAGACTACGAACCTAAGGTACATTACCCTGAATTTTTAACATATATTACAAGTATTTTTTAATTTGGTATAATTGGTTAAAAACACATAGGTAGGGATTAGTACTCCAAAAATCAATGACCACAAAAACTTCCTTAGTGAGAAGCACTGTTGATGGTATCAACTGTTTGGATCAAGGGTTCCCTTTGAAGTGTGGGTTGGATGACTTTTCACCCCAAAACATGTAAATCTGAGAAACGATTCATGCATGAATCGTTTCTCTGATTTTTTAGGGTTGGTGTCTGTTTGCGAATGCTGCAGCCATATAAGGGTGGTACTTACTTTCACCTCGCTAAACTTGAATGGATGAGATGTTCAATACAAAAATTAATTAAAAAGAAGAGTATACTTGTGGCTTGTGTTGCTGTGCTTGAGTTTTGATCAGAGTTTGTACTGAATATATCCTATGCAATAAAGAAATACACATTTAAAAAAACCCATCCAAAACAGCTAAAACCAACTGAGCATCCACTGCACTATGTATTGATCAGGAACTAGTGTTAGTATTACTTCCCCAAGACAACAAATTTACATTATTCAGTATTTTGTTGGTTATTAAGAAAGGAAATACAGAGGTTGTTTCACAAAGCCAGGACCTTGTAGAACGGTCATTTGTACCTTCCTGTTTGGTACCTAGACTTATTTTACATTACATAATACTTCCAGTTTATCAGGATATGGGGCCCACTATAGGACAATGGCCCTTCTATATTATCATTCAGAGCAAGGAAACCACGCACATCAGATATCTGTGGTAGGAAACAATGACTTTGCTATTCAAGATAACCAGCTGTATGCTTTTCTGTGTCTTTATTGGGAACTGAGGATGAATTTCTTATGGTGAGCCATTGTGGTGTCATGAGTCAGTAGGAGTGCGCATGGTAGTGGCTCACTTTAAATTAAGCAGAATCTTCCAATGGACAGATGACTTTTATTTTTCAACAGACATATTTGGGACTATTTGCTGTCATTTACACCCACAACTTCCTCCATAGCTTTAGGAAGTTGCGTGAATCATTGATGAGGGTTTATTACTGTACTTCTAATAGAAAGAAAAAAAATCCAAAGATGTTTAGAAACCTAAAATCAAAACAGCCCCTTTGTTGTCAACTGCTGTCAGACAGAAACTGTTTGCAGCCCTGTTGAAGGAATGTGTTATAGTTTTGTGATGCACATGGTATCATATAACTGACATAAATGTTCAGCTCAGTCTTATACACCTTATGCATTGACGTCATCCAGCCGCCACCTTAGAGGTCAACAGATGATGAGACAATGGAAAGCGCACAGATTTGTACACGCAGCGCACAGGACTAGCCAATGAACAACGCCCTTTTGATCTCTAGGCAAAGGGAACCCTACTCACGTCATATGCATAAGGTCTATTGTTTACAGCTGTTGATGTTATCTGTAGATGACTCGGCAAAAATGGAAATGAAATGTTAATCAGGGATGCCAGTTTCCCGGCTATTACCGGAATTCCAGCTTTTTAAAATTTTCCCCAAATTTTTTCGGCGCTCCGTATTTCATCTGGCCGGAAATTTTTTTTATTTATTGAAAACAGATTTCCGGCGCTCGTTGTTTGGAGCGACTCGTGTTTAATGATAATATGTTTTTAAAAGCGCCCTCAAGCGTTCGTACATGTATTGTAAATGCCGAAAGGAACGAGCGAAGACTATACATGTACTTATCTGTCGAATGTGTGCGTGGTGTCGTATGGTA
>CM021538.1:10822169-10833626 GCA_010994315.2 Pisaster ochraceus | reverse complement strand
AAGTTATAAGACTGTTTTTTCTTTTTCTTTTAACCATTATGAGATAAACCATGATATCAGTGTGTAAAACACATTCGACAGGGCGGATCCAGGCATTTTTGCAGGGGGGGGTCAGAATTTTTCGTTTTCTTTGTTTTATACAAAAAATCACTGTTATGTTTTTTTATTGTTTTTGGTCTGAGCGGGGGGGGGGGCGGTGACCCTCTTTCCTTCGCAGCGAAATTTTTGCAGGCTCTGAAGGGAAGAGTCACTGGCATCCCTGGTTAATTTATTTTGTAACACACATCTTTATTTCAATGCTGTCATAGTAAGTTAATAGTATCAATCAGTTACATTCATAGATCTGATAACAATGTGGTTAACATTTAGGTTTGGGTGAAGTTGAGCTTTGAATGTTAAATGCGTACCCTAACTTAATATACAAGATGCAGAGAAGAGACTAAGCAAAGAGGAAAGTGAACTGACAAATAAAAACACATGAACATGAAGAGCCTATTGAAAAAAAAACCCACACACACAATACAGGAAAAGCCTTATTGTTTACATACATGACAAAACAACAAATCCAGCTCAATGTAGACAGACTATGCCATTCAAAATGCTTGTAACTTGTAACAAGTTCGTTGCATGTAACTTGTAACAAGATGTATATAACTTGTAACATTCAAGATGCATGTAACTTGTAACAAGTTGCATGTAACTTGTAACAAGATGTATGTAACTTGTAACATTCAAAATGCATGTAACTTGTAACATTCTGCCTTTGATGGTTATCTATTTGTCCACAGTAATCAGGTAATAAATGCATTTTTCATAATCCAACCTTTAGGCGACCATAGCCATGTCAGGTTTAGAACTTTACTGCAGTTTTATTTTTTAAGACCCAGGCTTCTCATTGTATATCACTTTCACAAAGTGTTTTGTTTGACAAGGCTTCATCGTCTCTCCTTTAAAACTTTGATTTGGCATGTTTGGGGGAAACTATACTTGAAGTATTTTTGAGGGTCCTTATGGATTGGCTTCCAGAAATAAATTAAACAAAAGCATTAATGTGTAACTGTGAGTGCGTAGCCAATTCTTAAAAGCTTATTCACATTGTAATGCTTTTATAAACAAGATATACATTTCATTATGCAGGATTCAGACCCAGAAGAAGTATTATATGAGAGTAGTCTCAGACATGAAGTAAATGATGTTATTCAACTCTTGCTACTCGTCCTGAACTCTGCTAAATGTAGTTTACCATGTGCACGATGGTATGTACAACAGCTAGATATGCTGGCTACTGTAGAGGCTAGGAAAAAGGTGAGTGTTTGATAAAGGATTACATCTAAAAACAATAGTATGGGTATAGAAGATTAAAACTCTCAAAATGAAAATAATTTTTTACATATGTTGTTTTTTCTTTGGTTGTAGTAAACCACTTTTGATCAGAATGAAAAAGCTCAACATGCATTGTAGTATTGATTGCATCATTTGTATGGTGGCACATACACACATACGTGATTTATCATCTTCCATGCTGGAGTACTTAGCAGGTTACACATACGTTACTAGAACTGCATGAACATGTGCCACAAAACTCAATGCTGGATGGCGCTACGCGTATTTATCCTACATATTATGCATAGTACTCCAGCATAGCAGACCTCCTGCATTGCTATAGAAATGTGACATCAGTGAGAAGGTTCTATACAGTACCAGATTTACAAAGTTATTTAAATATAAAAGGCGTATAATCTTATTCTGCTGGTATATTTTATTGTTGATGTAGAAGCAACTTCAAGTGTCTCTACCCAGTGTCTTGATAGACCATGCTCACTACCCTGTGGACTTGCTAAAGACTGGTATTGACTCGGCTAACCTACCACACTGCACGGTCAAACTGCTGCAAATATTTCGTGATTTATGTACATTAGTCTGGATGCTTCATGCTCGGGACAAACTAACAATGGCAGTCAGGAAGTATCAGGCCTGCCGGGAACGCACATTACGTGTTAAGGTAAAACAATTTATATAGAATAGAATCATCATTGACCTAACCATTGGTCATGAAACAGTATGCAAATATTGACTGCTTCAAATGCTATGATTGAAACTATGACTCCCGAGGTGATCCGCCTCGGGAATAGAGTGCTCCGGGATCACAGAGGGAGTTGTAGTTGTAACCATAGCACAAGTAAAAGCAGTTAATATTTGTTTTCTAACTCCATATACTGACATACATATATTGTGCTTAGACATCTAGGTACCAAGGAGCTGCCGTTGCTAAGTGTATAGTACACTGGTTGCTATGTGTATAGTACATTGGTATAGCAAATTGGTTGACCCTGCACCAGACCCTTCTCAACTAGGACTATGTGTCCATGGACACACAGGAAGAGTTCTACTAGGGCTAGTTTGGTGTGACCTATGCTTCATATATAGGCATTATAGTTTTCCTACTTTAGTAAGATTTTTTGCTTTTGAAAAAATCAGAAAAACTGTGATTAATTAGCCTGAAATGTCTTCTAAAGCTTACGCCATGTGTACATGTAGGTCAGCCCTTGTACTCAATCAAATGTTCCTACTTTTTCCAACTATCAAATATCATACTTGTTCATATTACAGTGCTTGGTTTAGGCCCGGCATGTTTACATATATGAATGGTCCATGTTTTATGCTTTTTGTTGTATTATTGATAGCCCCAGAATAATGCTGAATCTGCTAAGCACAATGAGCTTCTTCAAGACATCCTGAACTGGGCAGACAACCTCCATCCTTTCTCTTCATTTCTTAATCTTGAAGAAGAAGTACAAGACATTCTTCTGACAGCAATCTCAGAGCTTCCTCCAACCAAGAAGACTGTAGCCACTCTTGCCCGACACTTCCATGATGCTGGAACCCTTGCCCCAATGTTAGAGGAGAAGTTTCAACGATTGATGGAGAAACTGAAACGCAAAAGTGAACTTTCAACTCGCAAGACTAAGAAGAAGGTTGGTGAGTCAGAGAAGGAAAATAAACGACTTGTAAAGTATGAGACACTCCATCAGCACTATCGATATGAATGTAAGCAACGTAAACTAGCCGTGAGTAACAGACATGAAGTAATAGGAGGCTGTGAGGTACAGGTGTTTACTGAAGTAGCTAACCAGCACTCCTCAAAGCAATCTACAGATGACATCCCTCAGCACTCAGAGAGTGCATCCACAGCAAAACAGCAACAACAACAAGAACAGTGTGAAAGCGATGCAGGATTCACACAGGAAGGGGAGTGTTATCCCCTTGTTGGTTCCAGAGAGTTTGAGAGTTCTACTGGATATCTAGACTTCCTGGAGACTTTCTTCCTGGTTGCCTTTGGGAAGATTGTCCAAGAGAGCGCACCATTCACTGGCAAAGCTAAATTACCACTACTGAAGGTTTATTCATCAGAGTTAAGGCAAAAGGAATTTGGGTCAGTTGTTAAACGGATGTCTGGCAATGCTAAGCCGACTACAGTAGAGATTGATTCCTCAAGTATTGCAAGAGTCCAGTTGTCCAACAAAGACCCTAGTCAACCTAACCCATATGAAAAACCAGAGAAACTGTCTGCTGATGATGAGACTAAATCAATCAAGAGCAGAAGTATGTTTCATCATAAACAGGATACCACTGAAGGAAATGCAGATGTTATTTCTCTAAGTAGACATGGGAGCCGGAGCAGCTTGCTAGCCTTTGCTGATTCAAACAAAATGAAAACCTCATTGTCAAAGTCTAAAATTGAGACTTCTTCTCGGTATAGCATTCTTCAGCCTTACTCTACTGTAGTACTAAATCTAGGCAGAGTGTATAAAAGTCAAGCTCAGCTATTGCAATGGTTTGGAAGGTGGTCTGAGAGACAGCTTGCCATTCATGCACATACTTCTGGACAGATCGACAATGAATCCAAAGCAGTAATAAGAGTGCGTATCCCACAGCAGCTTGTACTAAACAGTTTGTGGTTGGTTCGTCATATATATAATGTAGACTTGTTTGAAGTTCAGTCCATTCCAGAGTCTCCTGTTTCTGTCATGAATTCACATGATGATCATGGTGCAATTGATCAATATCCAAAGGAAGCAGACAAAGCCGCCAGCTCTAGCTATGTGAGCAGAGAAAAGAGAAGGAATGATACAGTGGACAAAGATGAAGGAATCAAGGTTGACAACCAGAGAAAATCCAAAACAAAGAGAACATCTAGAAAGAAGAAACAGAGAGATAATAATGAGTCAGAAGAAGACAAGTCATATGAGGAAAGTAGGAATTCAGAAAGAACAGAAAGAAGACGCGGAAATAAAAAAGAGGACAGAAGAAAAAAGGCAAACAGAAAAATCAGACTGACTGATGAGAAGGTAAGGCAGGAAGAATCTTCTGGTAACAAGGTCAGGCAAAAGAGAAGACAGCTCCCAGAAGTAACTCAGTCACCAAGAGACTCCCCATCACACACAAAGACAATCAACCAGCTCCTATTAAGGACAAAGAGTCCAAGTTCATTGAAGGTTCCCAAACAATCATCAGGCTTTGGGAGTGTTTCAGACTTATCAGATGGAAGTAGTATATCCGTGACTATTGAAACATCTCAAGGTATTATTGAGCTGAGCCAGGGTTCAGATGAAGAAAAAAGGCCATCACTGCAGACAGTGAGGAAACCAGGCAAGAAAAGATACCAACGCCATAGGAGATCAAGGCAGTCTGTTACTGGAAGGAACTACATTGATAGTGATTCTAGCAGCAGTTCATTGGACATTAGCTCTTTAGATGAAGCTGACCTGACATCATCACATTATGGGTAGGTGACTGGGCTTTTACAGATAAACATTGTTTTCATGAGTTGTTGGGGCTGTAAAGACTTCCTTCAAAAGAAACACAGTGACTGATGTTGATTTCAATAGTGTCATTTTTAATATAAGATTGCTGACCATACCAAAGTTCTGTAAATGTAAAATTTGCATCGGGATAAAGAGTATTAATTGTTTTTTTACCCTTACACCAATATGTGTAAAGCACTGTATAATCAGTACTTTCCTGAATCCTGTAAAAAGAAAATATCCAGGCACGTTGCTCATGTGGAATAACACCCAGTTCAGACAGAGACTCCAGAGTCCCGCCGAACCAAATAGATTAGGAGCGACTGTAAGTTGACCCAAATATATTTTGGTTCAGACAGGCGAACTTAGCATACCATTTACATTAGGTTCAGCTCATGAGGCGATCCAGAGTCACTCCGAACGACTGCAACAGTCAATCTTTTGACTTCCAGCGTTTCCTTTCGCTCCTAACTGTTTAAGACGTCAAACTGGTCATGTACTTAATTCTTTAATTTGGTTCGGTGACTCTAGAGTGCCTGTCTGAACCAGGTGTAAGTGAATTAACTTCATACTATGTATGGAGATTAAGTAAGAAATATGAACCATATTTATTTCAGGAAGCAACGTGCAACAGCTGATTGGTTAGTGAACACAGAGAAACAAATGACAGAAGCTCAATATACTAAGATTGCATCTGAGGAACAGCAACCACTGACTGATACTTCAGTGTCTCTCAATCTGAATATGAAGGATGCTGATGTCAAGAGACTGGTCAGAGAGGAATTCATGAGAATTATGATGGAGGTAAAAATTAAATTATCACAAAAATATTAATAACCACTCAATGAAATACTGCAAGTGAGAAATACAGGAAACCGACATGTTGCATGGTGTTTCTATGACCATAAGGTTGTATGTGGTTTGCCTGTATTTGCTGTTGGAGCTAAACAGAGATGTGAAATGTTGTACACATTTCTGCCCCATAGGTTGTGTTGGTATTTGTTTGATACAAGTAACCTTTTCAGTCACATACATCATGTGGTTAGTGTTTAAAGACAGTAGAACAGATCAGAGAGAGTTACTTTATTAAATGTAATTTGAAATGAAAGAAAATATTTGTAGGAGTTCTTATAATGACCATTTTCTATCTCTGTAATAGAAGAAGAAAACAAAACTTGTAAAAAATGTCCCATTATTTCACTGTGCCATGGGTTGTGTAGTTTTAAAAGAATACCGACGGTTTCATTTATGTAGTAGCTATGTACACAAAACTTACTGAAATGTTCCAAGTGCAAAAGTGGCATGACAGTAAATGGCCATTACAATATACACAAAGCTGCAACAAGACACCATCTTTTTTTAAACACATATTTGATGACTGTTCATTTGGAAAGCCCAAGGGTGTATTGAAAATCCAGGATTTGTTCTATTTTTTTTAAATGTTTTTTATAAGTTGAAAAACGATCATCAAAGATGTCCTACTGTTTGCTAGTGATAATTTCTTTACACATGTATGTTTGACTCCTTATGGTCTTTAAGTTGTGACATGATATGAGTGCTTTCATTTGCTCATTATTTGACTTTACAGAAAAGCAAGACATCACCTCAACCTGGAAATATTGGGTCCACTATTAAACCTAAGCATGGAGACCAGGAAAAACCTATCAGAACTATCATGTTAGTACAGGATAGCACTACCCAGTCTGGTACCTCGCATGATGCATTTATTATGCAAGGTAAAGATGCAGAAACTCAAGCACCATCGCCAGTACTGCAATCATGGCATGGAGTCAAGCAGTCATCCTCACACAAGGACATAACCCCTCTCACTGTGACTTCTGCTACTAAGGATGTGAATAGAAATGACTTAAAACCCATTGCTTCAGGAAAATATAAACCGGCTGATTCTGGTCATGACCAGTTGCAACCAGTACAGTGTAGTAATGAAGCTTCAGTATTGCATAGTGACTTCAAACCAGATCTTCACAGCACAGCATACGATGCTGACTCTAAATTGGTCCAGAGTCTGAGTGGAAGAATTGCTGATGATAAACAAGACACTGGGACCAGAAGGAGAGTCTCCTGTGAAACTGCGATGGATGAATTAAGAGTGGAAGATCTTGATGACATGGTTGATCAAGTAAACAATGGTCCAGATACTTTCCAGCATGGACATTCTACACATCCAAACTATGGTTATGGGAACAATGGTAATACATCAGAACGCCTACCACCACCGACCTATAAATCAACATTTAGATTTGCCATGCAGATACCCATGCTGCTTACTGTACCTCCAGAGAAACTAGCTCATGGGGCTCTTAGGGCAGCATTTAATACCCCACACCAAGGAACGGCTCAATCACACCACAATGCACCATCTGATAGCAGACCTATTGCTCCTAACATGACCCCTGTGGATAGCAATGTACATGCATCTCACTACCAACAATCATACAGGGCACCTCCTGACTACTTCAGTCAGCAAAGGACAGAATCTAAAGCCCCATCTGAATCTGTCAGAAATGCTCCAACTCATCCACTTGCAGATTCAAGGTATGATCCAGCAGTGAACTTTGCAGCAAGGGAGCAACCTGTTAGGCATCTAGTATCCCTGCTGCATCCTGGTGCTCAACAACACCAAGAGCAATATAGCAGTGACACCTTACCATCAATCCCACTACTCCACATGGAACCTAGGTATACGGTACCCAGTATGCCTCCACCTAGATACCCCAATCTAGCTAACATATTCCCTAGTCACCCAGTACATCCCTCATCAAACACAGAGAATCCCTTGCCACTCCTGCAACTGCAACCAGGTGGTAAGTCATCTCAGTTTGTTCCGCTGGAGGAATTGAATGCTTTTGAGAGGAGACAAAGACAAGATGGAGAGAAACATCCAGCAGTGAAGGCAAGACAGATGTATGAAGGAATGGAAGAGAGACCAGGTCCACTACAGCTTCTTCATGTGGACTTGAAGAATGACCTGAATAATGTGACCAGGTACTTGTAGGACCTTTTGTTGCTTATTCACTTGGTACCATACAAAAAATAAATTGAAAAATGATAATGATGAACAAATTCAGTATTTAGCTTGATAATTACTTGTTGTTTACCAAGTATTGGGTCTATGTTGACAAATATTTGCATTGTATTGCTGTTTAGGGTAAGACATTAACAGGTAAAGTGAATTGAAGAAAGCGTGCACCCTAATATAGACCGTATACTTGAATGTAAAGGGTGCATTCAACATGATAACATGATTTGTTGGAGTAAAACAAAACCACCCAAATAAGAAAAACTAGTACATTCTTTTAACCTGAGAAAATCCTTTTTTTAAATATATCGATTAGCTTATATATATAGATTAGTAGTCTAGTAACTACTGAATTCCCCCAAAGTTAAACCATAAGATAAACCCGGTCAAGTTAATAATAACAGAATGTAGCAATTAAAAAGTAGAAATATGCCTAAAAATTGTTAGATTTATTACTTGTTAGGATCCAAGTATATTATAACCATTTATAATTAACATGGCACCCTACCCCTACTGTTCATGGGATTGTACTATGGGGCAAGCACCTTAACATAAATAATGTTCAACTGAACAGCGAATGCATTTTTACAGAAAACACCTTTTCTTGGTTGTCTTACAGGTGAAATTTTCTAGCAATATCAAATTGATGAATTAAAGAGGTAATTGTCCTGTTAGTTGTAGAACCATTTATATTCAGAGCTGTGCAAATGATAAAAGGGAACCATCTTCTATCTTTCCAACAGGCAAAGACGACGCCAGGTTCAAGACACACAGAAAGTACCTGGTGATATTCAATCTTCCATCATTGCTGATCAAACTGCTGACCAATCTAAGAAGACGAGAGAAGGCCCTAAACCAAACAATCAGCAATTAAGACAGCAACATCTCGATGACAGATCTGAAAACAGACCATTGATTTCTGGGGAGAAAATTGAGAAGGAAAGAAAAGATCAGATTGGATCTGATGAGAATAAAATGACAAGAGACACTAAGTCAGGCACAGGAGGCAAGATGATGAAGTCTAGAGTAATCTTAGTAGAGCAGCAATCATCTGAGGTCAGTTGCAGCTTTATCTAGTTTATGTTACTCCTGAATGATGATATCCCTCAGTAGCATTGACATCATGGGAAGTTCTCAGTTCAGTTTGTAATGAAAGAATCAGACTTTTTATGCATAACGAAGAGGGACAAGGGTCTGGTAAAACCTTTGATGGAAACACTTCATGTGAATGAATATTTGAGTTTCCTGTAGAAATAAAGATGCAATTGAAACAAAACTGATGAGAAAATGTGCCCTTGAATGGGGAAAAAACCCCAAGGTGTGCCAGCTTGGAATATTTCTTAACTTTTGCTTTTTCTAGAAAATGCATCATTTTTTGAATGTTGTTGAATTTTGTGTAAAGTTCACTTTTCCATTTCTCACATCCAGGGGCAGCTACCATCAGAGTCTGAAGCAGTTAGCTCAAATACTGATAGTGAAAAGGAGGATGCTGAGAAGGATAAGAACATGAGACAAGAAAATACTGGGACTGCATATGCTATTAAACCAGGTTAGTTATATCTGGACATTAAGATATTGGGACTGCGTATGCTATTAAACCAGGTTAGTTGCAATGTATATCTGGACATTAGTATATTGGGACTTGCAGCACTGTTAACCAGGTTAGTTAGATACAAAAAGAAACTGGGACTGGCTAACCAGTTAGTTTTGTCAAGACAAGAACATACTGGAGTGAAACATTCAGGTAGAAATGTTCTAATTGGATTGGATAAGTATTCCAGTGTATGCACATGTGCTGTTCCATTGGAGCTTTCATAATACTAGTGCACATATTTACTTGTGTAGGCTTGCTCCTGTATGTCAGTACAATGATGCGGTCAAGCTGAACATTCTGTGGTCCACTGGATTGCAGGCATGTGCCCACATGAACGTTCTTTTGCACTTAGAACGTGCCCTTTTGAGACGATCTCTAAATATATGTACATAAACAAGTCTTTAATAGAGATGAGAAGATGTTCAATTGTTTCACAGACACAAAATGGTTATCATGAGGGTCACATCAATAAATGGTTATGTTTTTGTCTTGTATTTTTTGTTTTATTTTTCTGTCCAGAGTTCCAGCTTCCAGTATGATATACAGCATCTCAGTTTACTTCTCTTATTGTAGAGATCTTGTATTTATCAATTGGAATAATGACAACTTTGTTTTGTAATTACCTTTTAGGATCATTTGATTCAGTGCTTCATGACCATGATGCTAAGAGTGCCATACCAACTGCTGCTCAAGTACACTATGACACCATCAGACAATTACAATCCAAACCTACAGCTACTTCACATACAAGAAATGTCTCCACATCAATGAGCAAGGATGATTTCCCACATCGTAAGTTTTAATTTCAGACTTAGCTTAATAGTTTACTGCACCACAGTATTGTTATTTCAAACTGCATTATTTTAAGTGTATGAAGACCAGGTACTCTTAGCATTACATTTTATTAACACCTCATACTTTGATTCTGCCTTGTGATTGGTTTAGAGTGCCTCACATGATACGTCTTATTTTTACTAGAAAGCTGTGCAAGCATTGCACTACACCCATAGCAACCAATGTACTATACCCCTAGCAACCAATGTACTATACTCGTAGCAACCAATGTACTATAACCGTAGCAACCATCATACTACACCTGTACCAACCAGTGTACTATACCTGTAGTAATCAGCAACTTCGTTGCACTTAGATGTCTAGGCAGAATAAATGTATGGGGTGTTATACAAAACAACAGTGACTGCTTTTACTTGTGCTATGGTTAAGACTACGACTCCCTCGATGATCCTTGGAGCGTTCTAGTTGCTCCCGAAAATACAATCCAAGATCACCTCGGGATGCGGTCAATATTTGTATACTCCATCATGATATGTACTAGTAGCTAGGTATAACATTGACTAGATGGTCTGTCCTAATATCTTGATATTTCATCATCCATGTAGATACTCCAAGTGTTACTGAGGCTACGTCCCAGTACACAGTAGCAGCTACAGGTTTAGCTGATAATGGCCAGGTAGTTGCTCCCGACATTTTTTTCAATCTTCGTTTTGGATCCTCTGTGACAGATCAACAACCCAGCCTGCAGGACAAAGAAATCAGCAAGGTAGAAATACTCACAAGTTGCACAGCACTTATCTTCAATGTCTCATAGTTAGACGTTCTTCCCATCTACCTTTGAAGGGGAAGAAACAGTAAATATTTTTGAAGGTTGTATTAAAATAAAATGTGATACTAGACTGGCTTTTAAAACTAGCAAACAACTGACCCCTGAACCAGTAAAATCTGATACATGTAAGTTGTGTGGATACTCACATCAGCTGTTTCCATTTTGTGTACTCTGTTTTGTTTTGTTTTTGTTAGTTGTTTGTGCTGCCAGCACGCATCAATGTGTATACAGTTAGACAAAGTATCAAATTCTGTTGGCTGGTGCGTGCATATAAGTAAACATTAATCCGACCACCCCAATCAATGTGTTGGTGTATGGTATTGTTTATTTTCAGAGCTCAAAAGGCCTTTTCACACTATGAACGTCTGATCCGTGTCGAAATCTACACGGATCC
>CM021538.1:10809328-10821169 GCA_010994315.2 Pisaster ochraceus | reverse complement strand
TACACGTGTCGGACCCGTGTCAAACACGGAGATTTTTCGTAGTGTGAAAAGGCCTATAGTCTGGTTCTGAAGCATATGCATTGTTATTGACTCATATGTAAGAGGTTAGGTATTGGACATTCTCTAGATATATGTATGCCCCTTGAACATGAATACACAAATCTGAAATTATTAGGAAAAGAAAGTCACAAATTCTGATTAATTTAACTGTTTGTTTCATTAAGAAGGTGCTCATTATAGTGGAGTAAGAATACCAGAACCTGGGCCCAATTTCATACAAAAGGTTTGCTAACTTGTTGGCACTTAACAATGACATAACAATGCAAATCTATGGTGAATATGCTTGTGTTATCCAAATTTGTCTGCTAAAATAAGCAAAAAACCTGCTTAACACTTAAAAAACAACTCTATGACATTTGGCCCTGGTCCTCAGCAGGTGTTACAGACTTGGTAAGTGTTGACATCTGTTAATGGACCTTGCCTTCAGCTTAGTCCATTAACAGCAGCCAGCTTGTAATCTGGTCATTGTCATGCCATTCAAGACCTGGGCCCAATTTCGTAAAGCTGTTAAGCAGAAAGTAGTGCTTAGCAAATTTCTTTGCTAAGCAAAAAATTAGTGGGGCACCAGTCGTAACAATTTTAACTTTATGGAATTTTGGCAGGTAACCTATTTCTGCTGAGCAAATTTTCTGTGCTTAGCACATTTTTGTGCTTACAGGCTTTATGAAATTAGGCCCTGATTCACCAGTTCTTATTTGCTAGTTTGCTATCTTGAAATGAAGAGGTCATACATGTAGATTTATCATAAAAATACTTCTACTTCGTTTAAGAACGTAAAGAAATCACTTCAAGTGGGAATGTTTCTCAGGATAATGAGCTTTCAAACTGGTTTCTAACTTTACAATGAGCATTCAGTCAATTTCAATGCATTATAAGGCAGGCTATTACATAGTTTATGCATTGTGAAGCTTAGATGTGTATTGTTTACTGTAAATTTGTTGTTGTGTTACAGGGATCATCAGTGGCTAATAAGGGACGTTCTTTCATCAGTGTTGTTGATATTGAGCTGAAGGATATTCCAGATATTCCTCTTGATGTCCCTCGGCTTCAGACAGACCAACTTACACAACCCAGTCAACCCCCAACACTGACTCAGTCTACTCCTCCACCATCACCTACTAATGCTGAGCTACACTACAATGCCTTATTCCTTAAGGATGCTCATCCAAAGAAAACACCTCCTAAGGTGCAGTTTGAGGAGACTGAGGGAGGACCAGATGAAGTTACTTTAAGAGTGTTAGAGAAACGAGCTAAGGCAGACAGGTATAATCAAATAATACATGTTATTCATGTAGGGTGGTCTCTCAAGAAAGAAATATGGAAAGTATACTATTGTGTGTAAGAATAATAAATCCATTCGCATTCTTTGGTTTTCTGTGCACATACATACAACCAAGTTAAGAATTTCTGCTTGAAAATCACTTTGGAAATAAGCAGCTGCTATTATTCTAAAAATTCCAATACTCCTGGCACCTTGGTTGGGTTTTGAACCCTTTGGATGATTGTTTTGTTGTTGTTGTGTTTTTTAACTTGGGAAAGCACTAATCCTAATCGCGTGTATCCAAAACTATATCATATACGTATGGACTGGCAGTGAGGTCACTAATGCATGTCTATCCCCCCCGAGGGACTGTGAGTGACCAGAAGGGGGTCCTGTTTCCTGAGACTGAAGGAAATAGAGGGAAGTAGGGCCCTCTTCTGATCACTCACAGGCCTGAAAGGGGGGGGGGGTCGATAGACCTGCGTTGATGACCAAATTATGCCAGTCCATATGTGTTTTATAACAAATCTCTGTCCAAAATACAAAATAAGGAAAAGAAAATCTGTGTTTTATTGCTGAACTGTTTTGATTCAACAATTAACTCATAAGTAAATCAACAATAAGCCATTAAACAGTTAAAGTTTTAGTTGTTGTTCACTGTTAGGATTAGTTATTATGCCTCAGGGTGCTCTAACCAGTTCAAACTTTTAAGTATATTTCTCAGGCTGGGAACTTTTTCCTACAAGGTCTGGCATGATGTCCTGACGTGCCTCTAGTTTACGGTCTGGCATGATGTCTTGACGTGCCTCTAGTTTACGGTCTGGCATGATGTCTTGACGCGCGTCTAGTTTACGGTGGCGCAAATCTCATGCACTAGCCAATATTAGTAAACCCCATGTGACCGTGTTTCACCCAACCAGGATGCAGAGCTTGCGAGAGGTTTGTCTAAATATAGATATATAATGTTGTTTGTTCCAGTCGTCAGCTTGCCAAGAGCAGAGCTCAAAGTGAATCAACTCGCTTATCAACTAAAGCTAGTATCAGTCAACGCTTAGCTCAGATGGATCAACAGTTGAATGCCATTGAAGAATCAGCTGCAAATATTGACCAGGACTTCAGAAATACAAGCTTGGTAAGAACACTTGATTTCTGTAGCTGAACAAATTTCTACTTCCATAAAACCTGAATCTTCATTTAAATTGAGCCCTATGTCCATTAAAAAGTGAGGCTTTATTTCATTATTTGAAATTTTTGTTTCAGTTTAACTGAGTGAATGAATAACTCAATCCATTTCACGATACAGTAATAAATTAGATGTCTTTCAATATTGTATTTTGTTCCTTAGATGTTGCATACAGTAGAGAACCTTGCTGAAGTCATGGCTCCTGGTGACACCAGACCAAAGGCAGACTACACATTCAGAGACTACAAGGAACCAACCAGTGATGCTGACCATTCTGGCCATGATTCTAAAGAACCCATTGTTGATGATGATGATCTTAAGAGAAGTCAGGAGTTAAGACTTACTGGGGAGCAAAAGGAAGATGTTGGAGATGTTACCATGGTTACTGAGTCGGAAGACAACCTCACAGGTGTAGACAGGTACACGATATCTTCTTTTTAGTAAATAGATATCAAGAGCTGGTCATGGGAGTTACCTGGCACATTTTGAATAAACGATTCCATCAAGATATCTTACTCATGTTATTTAAGTTTAAGATAAAGTTTATTTCACATAAGCTGGGATTTTATGCATTGCATCTTTGCTGTCCCTTTGGAAGACAGAACTATTGTTGTCTGTTATTTAATTGCTCAATTGGTTGAGTTTAAGATCCCGTCATCAGAAGTTGATGAGGTAAAGATTGTTCTTTCCATTCATATAAAGATGAAATCATATCTCACCTGTTATAATTGTTGTGAACTGTTTGGATTTGGGTTGAATAACAGTGGTTAGCATTCTGCTTAATAAGTGCATACAATTTGTGAACGTATGTGGACTTTGGGTATCTTGAAAGAATTGTATATCCTTTGTGGAATTGTGGGTATTGTAATGCTAAATGTTTATCTCTGATTGAAGTGAGATTGCTGCAGTACTATCTGATTGATTAGATTACTTTTTGACCCAATGTCTGTGTATGTTGTATTTACAGGGGAGATGACACACGTTTAACTCTAGGACTATCAGGTATAAGTGGAGTTAGTGATATTATAGCTGAGGTTATAGCTGATGGTAGCAGTGAGATAAGAATGATGGGAATCTCTACTCAGCAACAAAAAGCAGCCAATAACAAACTCAAGAAGAGGTAATAGAACAAACAACTCCTTATTACAGGAGGAAAGCTATTTTCAAATGTTTGTGCTGAATTTAATGTAAAAATCATCTTCAAAAAATGATAGATGCTCTGTTTTTGTTTTATCACATTTTTTTGTGGGGGCCATTTCAAAGCTTGATCTTGAATGAAGTCTGTTTTCAAGATTGGTTGTTGATTTCATTATTTATTCACCTTCATTATGAATACTGATAGAGCTTTTGTAAATTGTGTGCTTTGTACAGGTAGCACATTACACTCTCAACAGACTTATCCTAATTCAAGTGTAACTGCCATTATTACCAAATACAGCAATTTCCTAGGGTGTATTAGCTTGCCAAAACATGACTCTTGCCTAAAGCATGACTGCTTTGTAAATGGTTGTCTATGAATCAGGAAGCAGTTCAATGTGGCATCATGAAAAGCAAAGTTCAAAGAAGGTATCTCCATATTCTCTAAACTGAACAACAGTTTCTGGTTTCTTTAAATTTTTTGCAAATGTTGTCTCACCAAAAAGCTATAAACCCATAGCTTTATTCTTATACACTTTATTTAGAAGAGTAATAATTGATAAAAGACACATCCGTATGTAGTGCTAAGAAAACAGCTGATTTAAGACAATGTCATTATTCAGGAGAGAGGCTGAACAAGGACAAGTAGATGACTTCGGGCATCTAAGCAGTGATAAGATTAAAGAACTCCTTGAGACACCAAGAACACCAAGACAAGATGAAGAGGAAAAATGGCCATCAAGGAGGAAAGCTACAGAGAGAAGCGAAGAAGAGAGAAGAGAACTCCATGAATGGGCAACAAGGAAACGGGCTAAGAACCTTGAGGAATATAAGAAGCAACGTGGAGAAAAGATGGGTTCAGAGCATAAACCATATCAATCTAACAATGCATCGGTAAGAAGTTTAGACAACAACAGACTTACTTCAAATAGGATGCTTATAAACATGACCTCGACTTCCTTGGGATTGAAAAGTGACTTTGTGGTTCCTTTTATCAAGCATAGAAATAACACCTAAGTAGATCCTTGACATTTGATTGGCGGATTGTAAGTCACAGGGTATTAATTATTCACACTATTTCATGCCTACGTCATTAAGCATGCATTTTGATACTAATCAGAGTACATTTTCATTTCATTGTTTTTGCACCCGTTGTACGCTAGACCACCATGCGTGTGCATACGTAGGTTAGTTAGTCGACCGATGGTTGCACGGCTGAAAACTTGGCACATCAGAGGCACCAGTGTCTATTCTCTGAAGTCGCTGGCGCCAACTACAACCGGCCTTTCACAGCTGTACAAATGCCTTTATAGTGTCTGCCAGAGTACAATCGTGTACATTTTGGTGATTTTTTTTTTCCTTCGAATGACAGATCTATCTAGGTGTTATATAAAACAAATAATGAATGTTTCAGAGTGCTATGGTGAGAATGTTTTTTTTTTAAAGATTTGTTGAAAGATGGTGACTTACTTGTATTTGGATCTACCCTTTCAATAGTCTTGTCCCAAGACTCGGTGATTGATAGTGGATTCTGTATGTATGGTCATTGGTAATTTGTAACAGCGCGGCCTCTTACAGTGTGATATAACCAACCTTACCACCTCTCACTATACGTCTTGGGAATCCTGCATCCACTGATTTAACTTTTTCTTTGTGCGATTGCGGAAATAAATTTACACAAATTTTAAGTAATAACCAAATTGACCTGTGTTTTATAATGATTTATGTAAATTCATTTCAGCCTTTGCTTGCTGATTGGTTCCCTTTGAAAGGCCATGAAAAGAACAAAGAAAGAGTTTACCCAATGCAACAGGATTCCCAAGGCAGTAGTCAGAGCTGGTTGAGTTGGTTGAATCATGCCGTAAGAGGGCCTGCTATTTTGAATTACTAACGAGCGTACATACACAATCCCTTATTGATGACTGGCGTCTTGGCCCAAGACTACCCTTTAATTGCTCAGATTTTACAGAAAGATATGTTAAAGATCTGAATCCACTCTGATGATGATGTCAATTAATCCAAATCCACTGTTGAAGTACATTACAATCAAACATTCAACAGTGGAAAATATGGAAAACATAAATCAACTTTGATGGAAATTGATGATATGGTAATTATTTCTTTATATTCCAGGGGCCTTCATCATTGAAAGAGATTAGGAAACTAGAAGAAACAAGAGACAAGAACAGAAGGTAAACTAGGTGTCTGAAAACCATTTATGTATCACTTTTGGTTCATGCACTCATCTCTTCACATTTGGCTTTCTGTAACGCTCTCCTTGTCAACCCTCCTAAAAAACCCAATTATATTGCCTTCAACATCTTCAAAACTCAGCTGCCAGACTAATAACTTGTTTACTCTGCTCCTTGCACATCCCCTAATTACATCTAAGTCATGCTCCTCAACATCCCTTGGTCCTTTTCACATGCTGCACCATCTCTCTGGAATTGTCTTTTACTGAACCTCAGACAAGCAGACATTCTCGCCAGCTTCATAACCAATCTGACTTGTTTGGTTTAGGCTTTAATTACCATCATTTACAGGAGTGTGTGTTTTGACAGACATGGTGCACTACAAATCTCCATAGTTTTTATTACTTTCTTTTATCATATTCATTGTAGTTGTTAGCTAGATTTCTGTAGTGCATCTGACCCTTCCCCATCCTGTCATTTTGTCAATTTTATTTATGTGATTTCTAGTTTTTAGATAAATATGCTCATAGTGACTAAATTGAGCTAGTGCAAGTTACTAATCATGCCTAATAACCTGAAAATAAAACCTTGTCATTGAATGCCTCTGAATTCTAAATGTTATTTTCAGAATTAGAGTTCTTAAACAACAGAGCATGGTAAGCTATGTCATCATGACTATGGTTTTCTCTATTCCTTTTTTATCACAGAGTAATGAGAGAAGAAACGCATGGTGAGAGAGTGCAGTTAGCTAAGGCCCTCATGTCTGAGATATTCACTGATAAACCCAAGCTTCCTAAAGAAACATCTCCCAAGACAACTAGAAAGCGAGACAGAACCCTGCAGGAATTCAGTACAGACCCACTGCAATCATCAAAAATGAGTACAAGACAAGATAAGAGTGGTCAGAGAGGCACGTACATGTTCATTGACAGTGGAACATATCAGAACACACCAACCTCTATCAAAGAGAATGAAGGAAGGACAGATAAAAGGAGTTTTGGTTACAATCCAAGGAAACAGGAAGATTTGACTAGAGGAACAAAGTTACAGGGTCAAGACTACACAGGTCATGGGGTAGTATCAAGGGAGTCTGATGACTGGATGATGCTGGATGGAATCTCAGAAATTACAGAGACATCTGTCCAGGAGTCTAGGAACAAGACTTCCGAGATGAGGTTGTACAAACCAAAGCCATATGATCAAGTGGTCAGAGTTCAAAGGCCAGAGGTGACCAGGAAGCAACAAGCATCACCAAGGAAACAGAAAACATATACAGAGGCGTTACAGGAGATGAAAGGTGAAGGGTACAAAAAGAAGTCATCAACTCAAACATTAAAGGCCAAACAACGACTGTACGGTGAGTCGGTTGATACCATACTCAATTGTAAACTTTTATTTACTGTTAATAATTTTTGTAGTTCAATAAACACAAACTCATTAGGAAAATCAATCTGGAAATTTATCAAGAAAGTGCAAATCTTGTAAAGTTCCCTGGCTGCTTTACCTACATTTCTCTTTATTTTTAAACAAAATTGCTTACTTTTTGTATATGTTTATTGAAATTGAGTTGTTTTATTAAGAGTAATTTTCATGAAGGAATTACAAAGTGATTGGCGACGATCTTCTAAGGGTTGAAGGGAGCATTGTTACAGTACCTGCTCGTAAGTTGTGTATGACGTTCCAAACACTATTCGCAGAGCACGTTTTTTGAAAATGTTCATTACGGGACTTTTGATTGTTAGTTAAAGCTCCACTCCACACAGGCGTCGCATATTCAGTGAGTGGTCTGATGTAACCTGTGAGAAAGGTTAGTAAATCTTGACGTGGAACACTGTATCGTTTCAGCAAACGTATCATATACAATTTACCATTCGCTCGATTTTTGATATTTTGTACATGTGTTTCTCATTTAAGGTCGTCTTACCTAAAACCTTCACGGTGCTAACTTTGGTGAGGGCATGGTCACCAATTAAAATATTTGTTTTTTCGGGAGGGTCTTGCATATAAGTGATTTCCATCGTCATACATTTGGCAGGATTCAGTTTCATTTTGTTTGCATCAGACCATTCAACTAGATTATTAACCGCTAGTTGGATATTGGAGGGTTGATTTAACTGTCGGCATTCAACTAGTGTCAGATCATCTACATATTTGAAAGTGTGCAATTGAGCAGAAGGTTGGGCATCATTGTTCAATGCCAGGGAAATGGTGGGTCTCAATTTTGTTCCTTGTGGAACTCCCGCTATCTGGTCCCGCTGGCTAGTCACTGAAAGGGCAAACTCAACTCTGCTTCCATTTATCTGATAAGTAGTTTGGCAAAATCTTTTTTAAAAAGGTACCACAAGGTTACCAGGGTCAGGCAAAGCTCCAGACAGGACCTCTCCTAGAGTCACTAGGACTTACAGTCAACGCCTATGTGATATGCAACAGAAGACGGGAGGCCAGACTCGTCTGAGGCAACGATCTAGACCAGTAGTGCCTAAGATAAATACAGGTAAGAAAGTAACAATGTGTCTCATGTAAATTACTTGTAAACACCATACAAAGATTCTCACTTGGTATGTAACAGATCAGTCAATGCATCCTTGTATCTATGCAGCACCTAACTACTACTCCTTTGTCAGTTTACTATGAACCTGTCTTGGTCTAGTTGGGGGAACATTTTAATCATGCACTTTTTGAAAACTTTTGCGGCAAGTACAATGGAATAGTTAATGCACAGGATTTAAATAATTTGTCAGTAAAATCGAAGCTTTGACATTTTCCAGAGACCCTTTTTTCATGAATGGTTATTGGGGTATTTTTTTATTGTATCTGGTGACTTTGTTACCTTTCAAATCTTGCTTGGCACGTCTTTCATGTTTAGATACCATGACATTTAATGATCGTAGACGTCAAGTTGAAGGACGAGGCATTCACGCTGAAGCAACACCAAGGTCATCAACTCCATATCATGAACAACTCACTACAAGATCTTTTTCAGGCACATACCGAGCTCGAGGTAGGTATTGCTGATAGACTGATATTTGGCAATTTTGATCAAATGCCAGGGCTCTATGTTTGATTACAAGCTTACAAAACTACTTTCTGATTTCAAGATTTGGCTAATTAGTTTTAAAATTCCAGTAATATTGAGAAAAATGTTTGTCTATCTCTTTAAAAGTCGACAATGTTACTTTTTTTACAACAATAGTTCACAGTATATACATAGCGCTTTATAACAACTGAAGGGCATTTCAAAGCTCTCATTTTTTCCCTGCAGGTACAAGAGCTATGTTTGGAATTATAAGACCAATTTATTACATGTTGCACCTTGTAACTGTTGACAAGGTGCTGCAGCTCAATATACCAGAAAACCCCCATCTCTTAGCGACAAGTTGTATTAGATTCGTTTACGTGCATTCCACAACACAGGACAAAACAAAACAAGTTAAGTGTCTAGTGTAATGACACAAGTGTCTAGACCAGGACTTGAACCTACACTATACTCACTAGCAGAGCTTGAGTCCAGTGCGCTTGACCAGCCACATTTAAACAGGTTTTGATTGTTTCATATTTTGTTTCTGTCCAGAATGTTCCTACCCGTTCATGGTTTGGAGGACATTCTTTTTTGTACACCAAATGTAAAAATCTCCTTTTAGAATAAATGATTGCTCTGAAAAGAGTTGCTTGTTTTTTTCTCGGTGTTTGTACTTGGTACGCACCAGCTGTAGTCAAGAAACTAGGAAATTGACATACAAGTAGTTTTTGTGGCGGGTCATGGCCGAGTGGATAAGAACACTGGACTCAAGCTCTGGTGTTTCTGATCAGCAGAGTGTGGATTTGAGTCCCGGTCATGACACTTGTGTCCTTAAGCAAGACACTTAAACCATTATTGCTGCATCGTTTGGATAGGATGTAAAGCTGTAGGTCCCATGTGTTGTGTAATGCACGTAAAAAACCAGTGCACTTTTGTAAATA
Organism: Pisaster ochraceus; assembly: GCA_010994315.2. Taxonomy (NCBI): domain Eukaryota; kingdom Metazoa; phylum Echinodermata; class Asteroidea; order Forcipulatida; family Asteriidae; genus Pisaster; species Pisaster ochraceus. The sequence continues at coordinate 10,811,376 of CM021538.1, read as the reverse complement.
GAAGATGTTCGCCCTGGTGTTCCTGGTTTGATTGGCTGCATATTGTGCCACAGCACCTTGTAAAACCATTACATGGACAGTGCTATATAAAGGAATAGTTCTGACACTTCAAAACGTAGCTCCGCATACCTCGCAGGAAAAAGAAATTGAGCACCTTGAGACACCTAAGATATGTGATAAAGCCCTATATAAAACTCAGTTTTATTATTATAATCTTGCAGCAATCAGCATGGTGTAGTGGTTAAAAAACACAGTAATACTTACTTGTGAATACTCTGTGGTACATTACACATTCATACATTCATAATACTTGATTGATCATTCAAGGAGTTGTTTGTTTTCCAGATGACGTTGTTAGCCCTGCTCCTAAAGTGGGAGTGAAGTATAAACCTAAAGGTGTTCAACCTACAACCTATGTAGAAAGACTACAAAGAGCTAGCTTAGAGGCTCCTCGCACTCATAGACATAAAGATGCCTATGGTCAGTATATATCTTAATATTTCTGTCTAGTTTATCTGTTCCTTTCTGCCCCTGCCCTGATTACTTCAAGGTCCTTGATTCAAACTTGAGCTTGTGGAAAATGAAACAAATCCTATGTGATAAAGAAGACTGGTAATTGTGGTCTGTTGTGTGATGATTTTGTGTAATGACCCTTTAATTCAGGTAGCACTCATTAGGAAGTGCAAGGATTTTTAAACTCGCAGTCAGTGGTTATTCACTGGAAATGTTGAACCTCGATGTAATGTTCATACTGTTTAGATTTTTGATCTTAATATAGCATTGCAAATATTTGTCAAATCAGAGTGGTTGCTGGTTCGTGTTCACCATGATTAACAGAGAGATATTGTAAGCAAGTTCATTGATAGCTTGACTGTGATTAAAACATAACAGCCATTGTGTGAACTGTATCAGTTCATTGAGCAAGTTTGAAGAGACCAACCAATCTGTACTAGATAACACCAATGAGTATTAGATTGAACAAAGGTAAACAAAAAGTATTGACTCATTGGCATCCATTTTGTTTCTGTAAGCCTTTACCCTAACATACTCTTACAATGACTTGTTTTACATCAGTTGGTGTTAACCCAAGGGAGACCTACAAATCACCTCCACTACGCATACCGACATCGAGGCATCAACCGTATCCTAAACAAGGTCAAAGTTCATCCGTGGTCGATGAATGGGATGAGAGGTCAGGATTGAGTGACATCAGCTCATGGAATGTGTCAGATGAGGTTAAGAACATTCTAGAGAGAAGAGACAGTTATGAGGTGAGCAGACAGTCTAGGGGATTGGTTATGGGTAGTTAGTAGCTTATCATTCTGCAGATCCTGCTGGATCAATGAGGTCTGGGTCCATAGAGTAGTCCTCCAAAAACTTTCAAGCATAAATAAGTGAATAAATATTGGGTCGTTCAAAGTTGTCAACTTTTTCAAAGTCCAACAGAGTGTACTACTTTTCAAGAACATCCCCTAAAAAAGACATGCTTATCACCTTTAAATCTTTCAGCATTGATGTGCACCATGTAGCTGTATATTAACCATTGGAAAGTTCCAAAATGCCTATATAATGTACTCTGTATTGTTAGTGATTGAGCTAGTGACTATGACAACGAATCCAACCTGTAAACCTGAAGATTAAAAAAAAAAACTGGTGCATTGCATGCAAGGCTGTGTTGGGTCACATCACTATACAGTCAACTGCACCGTCTTTCACAAGTTTTGCATGATGCTCACTTTGATACTATTGACAAACACATGTGGCTTTGGATTATTTGCAGCGGTCAGATTGCAAGCATTGACTTTTGGTAGTAAAAACCTCACGCTTTGTACAAATACAAATAGTGGGCATGGTAGGGCATAGTGTGTTTGACATCCATGAATATGCTGTTGGAACAATTCACAGTCAAAATGGTGCCAAAGGTCACAGCCAAGACAAAAAGTACACCTAGTTTCACTGAATGGTTGAGGCTGTTTGTAGTTTATATCACCTTACACTCCACTCAATTTGTAACATCCTCCTTTGAAAACCTTTTTGAAGATGCAAGT
>CM021538.1:10795622-10807111 GCA_010994315.2 Pisaster ochraceus | reverse complement strand
CACTCTGCTGATCAGAAACACCAGAGTTTGAATTCGGTGCTCTTATCCACTCGGCCACGACACTTCCAGAAAGCCTTCGAGAAAGACTCTGCTAGGGTTGGAACATCAGGCCACTATTTTGTTTGCAGTTAGTAGAATTATACAGAAGATTGTGTTTACCTCTTAGAAGAAGATCCAAGAAGATACTGATACATTTGTATCATCATTGGTCATGTTGGACGTTCACCTGGTCATATAGTCAATGCTGATTATACCGGAAGAAGTCAGTGAAAACATACAGATGACATTTGCTGTAATATCCTGTAAGCTCACATTGCATCAGTAAGGGTTGAAAATAACTCTTTATTAATTTTTGAAAATGTGATGCATGTAACTAAGAAAAATCTAGTAATGTTTAATCAGTCCTAATGTTCCATCCAATTAGGCCCTTATGTCACCTGGGGGAAACACTTGCATTGGAGTAATTAGCTGTGGGTCAACCGAGATGGCAAGTTGTAGAAGTTTATATAAAACAAAGTTATCTTTTGAAAATGTAGTAATTGGAATATAATTGAGCATGATTTATTCATTTACCCATTGTACCTTTCTTTTCATTTCTATTTAAATTGACATGTTATTTGTTTGTTCCATCTTGTTTATATGTTTGGGTGTATAAGCAATAAACAATGAATATGTTTTTTATGGATATAATCCAATCAGCAATTATTGAAATTTTGAATCGTATTCATGTCTCTGCAAACAGCTTTTTTGATATGTTCAGCAGTATGTCTTACAGTACAGTGGTGATGTTGTATTCATGAATAAGTTAATTATATCCCTGTGATTGTAAGGTGATTTTATTGGGTTTTTTTGTTTACCACAGGGGTGCACCCAGGTGCTAACAAATTTAATTGTACAACAGTTTAAAATCCTCATGTGCACATTGATGCATGTGTGTTTGCTAAGTTATTTGTAAATGATAAATTCAGAATCATAATAAGCAATATTTTATGAGACTTCTCTGCTTTTTAAGACAAGGAGGTGAATAAACTATCATTCCAGAATATATCATTTGAAGGAGTAGAGTATTTCGTTTGTTTGTCATGTATCACCCATGTTTTCCCTCATTGTACTCGGGACCATTGGTCAAATTTTATAATCTATACTGAAAAAACTAAGATCACAACTTGTCTCTGGGGCACTGTGTTGGAGTATAATTGCATCAGGTTTGTGTCCTTTTTGTGTCATTCATAGTTCAGGACCGGACTCAATATGAGCTTAAACCTCTCTGAGCTTAAATCAAATGGTGTCATTTGGGATAAAAAACCCAATATTGCCCATGACCAATATACTATAATGAAGTTTCAAGCCCCCAGGATGCAATCCACAGATGCCTCTACTGGGAAACAAACCAACAACCTCACACAATCTACATGTCCTTACTTTAAAGACTGTGATGCGTTATAAAATGCATCAATATAGAGCAAATAATCAGATCATTATTGTGCAAATAAAGCTTGTAATCAAGACAATAAATCCCACACCTGTACATAAGTATAGGCAGCTACATATTACATAAGTAGTCAGAGCACTTGTCAATAATGCAAAATAACAACATGTTACTTGTGTAATTTACACTTCAAACCATCTCCTATGCTGATCATTTATGTACAGAAAATCATCATCTACAGTAAGAAATTCCACTTTTTAAAAAAGATTTGAATTCCATTTATCAGAACTAATATTTCATTGAAAACAAACTGTACAAGTTCTTACAAAGAATGCCTTGTATATATACATGTATGCATTAAGAAATGTTGTTGCCTGATGCCCTCGGGTTACACAAGTTTGTTTAAAAACATTTTCAGGAGTACAAGATGAACTCTCTAACTTTGGCACAACTTCGTCCTGTTTTAAATTTATCCAATGAAAACAATGTGATGTAGGCAAAGCAGAAACTGTTCATTAACATAATGAGCCCAAATATCGTCACAGTGCTGAATACCAGTAAACAGAAGAAACACCAAGTCTTATATCTGGCAAAATAAAGAATGTTGTTCCAACAAGAAATAAACCAATTTTTGTATTACACTATGGCCATGAATCTGACAAAGCAGAGAAATCTGTTTTTAAATCTTGCTGGATATTTCTGCAACATCCGATGAATTATGTTAAATCATACTCCCCTCATACCATCATACTGGGAATGCTACTGTATACACCTCGTGCAGACTGGCGCTATTAGTAACCTCCAATCATGAAACACTGAACCAATCCTAACATCAAATTGTCTATCATATTAAATCTTAAGATATTTACACTGACTTCTGGTGTTATGGCTTTATCAGACAAAATACTCATTATGTTAAATTGACAAATGAAACTACATTGTATTTGAAACAACCAAATGAAGGGATAGAAAGTAAATCTGATACAAGAAAGCTATACAAATATACATATGTAACAGTTTTTACTTTTCGATTGGTGGCCAAAGTTGCTCAGAAATGATAATCACTTTGTACATCAGGATGGTTTGCTTTTCTTAATAGTTGATTGATATCCTTAGCATGTGAATGATCTCTGGCCTTTTTCTTAACCACTGCTTTGGCTTGGGCTTATGCTGCAACAGTTTTTTTGAAAATGTATGCTTTCCTAACGGGGCTTCAATCAGGGGGAAGGAGGCCAAGCTCAAGCCCAAGCCGTGGTTTTGAAAAGGGCCTGTGATACATGAATATCCTGTTATATCCTGGTTACATGCAAGGTCTTTACACCTCCAGCTCCAAACCTGGCATGTGTTTAACCTTCATGTAAATTCCACAATTACCAAGAAAGTGGACATCTTTAAAAATCATGTGAAAGGTAAATCTAGAACTTTAATTTGTTTAAAGTAAAACTTGCTGAATTTTTTCAAACCTGGTATGCATTTAACCTTCATGTAAATTCCACAATTACCAAGAAAGTGGACATCTTTACAAATCATGTGAAAGGTAAATTTAGAACTTTAATTTGATTAAAGTAAAACTTGCTGAATGTTTTTCATATGGACTTATTGTAGTATAAGTGGGCATGGTCTATGGTGGAATGAAATAACACTGTAGCAATAGAATAGATAGCATTACAATTGGCACTGATCTCATGGCTACCAATGGTTGATAACAACTCTAGCCTAAAGACAGATAAACAAATTTTATTTGCAAGAAAAAGTGTGACTAAATAAAAAAAACAAGTAAATCCCCCCAAAATGTTCCTTAGTAAAATCTCATCAACCAGTTAAACGTTAAAGATACGTTAAAGATATAATAAAAACAACTCAAGAGAAATGTACTTTGAATGTACAATGGCAAGGAATTAGCACTAAGGGTCCAGCAGCGTAAAGAGAAACGATAGAGAAAGGGAAGGTTCATGTATAGAATATGTACAAGTTTAGGGTAAAACTCATCCTGAATATATTTCAAGAAATGTACATGTGATAAAAGCTAAATCATTAAGTGCCTCAAACAGCATATTTTTTTATGTACGTAGTTTATTTAGTTTGGGGGGGTGGGGTGGGGTGGGGGCGGGTAATGATCACATCTTACAACAATGACCTACTTAGTTTACATGTAGGCCTATACCATCTGTAGTCAACAACCATCCCAAGATGTTGTTCTGCTTTAAATGGTTGAAATCTTAAGAAGCCATAGAGTAATGTACACTGTCAGTATCCATTATCTATATTGACAGATCTATTAGCCGTGATCACCATACCTGTAACTACTTGACAGTCCATTAGCCGTGATCACCTGTAACTACTACTACAAATCAATGGCATACAACAAATGTGTATTCACACAAGGGAGCTGTCCAAATGATGACAGCCTGTAATTATGTTATGAAGACTGTGAATAATCCAGATGAACTATGAACTATGACCTATTAAACTCATACAGTCTACTATGTACATGTACATGGATAAACTCATATACAAGCTCATGAACATTGCCTGACTATTGCTGACATTATTTGGGTAAGTAATTTATTTCAGGCAAGCTTTCCTTCAATTTAAAAAGCAAACTTAAAAAAAACCCCAAAAACTTGTTACAAAATTAAAAATGTAAAGTGTGATATAGAAATCGTGTGTGGTGTTTAGTTTAAAGATTGTGTAAGTTAGCATTTTAAGATGAAGCCATACTCAACTATGATAGTTTTATGTTTTGGGGGGTTTTGGCCATCCGTCGAAACCAGCTTTGTTTTCGTCAAGATTTTAATTTCTTTTAAATTGTTAAAGTCCGCAATAAAGAATCAAACTGTTTGTTCTTTCTCTAAGCAGCCAAAGATTGTAGATAAAAAATATACTTTTAGATGCCAAATATTGTTTTAATTTCATTTACATTTGAAAAATATTAAGAGCAGCATAAAACTGTTTTGTTTGAAAATGGCACAAATCCTTGAATTTCTCTAAATGTGCTCCTTGTAGGGAGGTTAGCACAATCAGAATCAAGCTCATAGAATGACCTTGCCTTGGCCGCCATCACTGAGGTCAAACAATGGTAGGTCTTCATTGACCTCAGTCAGGGTGCTATTTGGGCTTGTGACGTCATATGCGATGGGTCTATCACACACAATCACTGACTGGTTATATTTCTCTTCCAATTAGCACTAGCAGTATTTGTAAACCATTGTAGCAATGAAGGAAGACTGGATTCAACTTAATTCAAGGAAGTTCATATCATCTGAATGATCCAACTGCTAATTAGTGATGGTCCTTGTACAGTGGTCATGTTTAGTCAGTCTTACAGTCAGGTCATCGGTACAGCTGGCTACTGTGTGTTGATCAACCTAGACCTGGCATGATGTAAGCTATATTGTCCAGCGTAGATCCCTGTATATAAGCCAAGTAGAAATAAGGACAGGCTCAATGAATACTCTATTGAACCAATTCACTTGTGCACATTTTAGGCCATGCAGTGTTTACGTGCTTACTATATTTTTACGTGCAATGTGACTCCCAAAGAAGCAAGCGTGGCAGAGAGTTACCACATGTGCATTGGTGCAAGGGGTCAATAGTCATGTGACATTGGTGCAAGGGGTCAATAGCCATGTGACATTGGTGCAAGGGGTCAATAGTCATGTGACATTGGTGCAAGGGGTCAATAGTCATGTGACATTGGTGCAAGGGGTCATTAGTCATGTGACATTGGTGCAAGGAGTCAATAGTCACGTGACGTTGGTGCAAGGAGTCAATAGTCATGCGACAATTATCTTCCTCAAAATATCTGCCTTTATAATTACAGGCAAGTACGAATCAGAAGGCACATAACATAGAGTTTGAATTTGAAACACTTGGAAAATGTTTATTCATTGATGAAATTAAATGGTTGACCAGCTCTTGCTACTGGCTTTTATGAAACTGAATGAGTCTTGCGGCTTAGTGAAATTGAATGATCTTATTTGACCAGTGAATGCTAAACTGGTGAAATTGAATTACTCCTTTTGACTGTTAAATGCTCATTCAACGAAGCAGTTGTTTGCAAATGAAATTGAATGAGCCGCTGTTAAACTAAATGGATTTTTGTTGACCTAATTTATAATTTAGTATTATAGTTTCTTTTTAGAACCTTGCATAGTTCCTTATGGCATGTTTTATTCACCAAATATTTCAATTTAGATTCTTCAGTCAAATTTATTTCTTGTTCCTCAGCGACCTTCTGCAATGGGTTTCAAAGTATAAGCCTATATCACAGCTACTATCAGATCAAGGGGTCAGGAACTTACCAGTGTTTCTTTGGGTATACTATTAAGCTCAGGTACTTGTGAAGTCAGTGATATTAGAGGAGCCAAGACACATAATGTAGAATCTAATAAGACAGATAAACTCCCATGAACCTCCACCTGACCCTGGGATAAAAAGGACAAAGATAACAAAGGCTTCAGTCATTGCAACTATGTGCTCAACATTCTACCAGTTCTACAAGTAAGTACTAATCCAATGGCAATGAACACTTCAATCACAAACTTCAGAACATAAATCATGCCTTTATGCTTTTATGATGTTTGTATGTGAACGAGTTACATAAATGAAGCATGCATGTACATGTACATTGAAATTTACAATGTACATGCATGCTTTATTCATGTTAATTTCATCATGTAAGAAATGAAATATTTCAAATAACTTCAAGTGACATCATGAAAGTCTAATGTTTTTTTAGATTACAAATGTCCTGTACAATTATAATGGTACTTTGTATTGTCTCATATGAGCAACTTATTGGTCAGTTAGAATCCTGTAATCAGCGCCAGTTAATGAAAACAATTTAAAAAATGGAATAATTGCATTGGGGATAAAGAATAATCTGGTTATACCATGCAACAACACCGATGTGTGATAAGTACGGTAAGCACTGTATACTCGGTGCTTCCCCACTCCCAGTCCTGCAGAAAAACAATCAACATAGGCATACTAGCTTGGGTGGGATTCTAACCCATGACCCCCGCCATTCAGGAGCAGAAATCTTAACCACTAGACCCCAGAGCATGCCAGGTGACAAGAGGCCAGTTCAAATCCTGATCGTTATGACGATAGTTATGTTGCATGCGAGTATGCATTAAAGCAAACAACAACTTTTTATCTGCACCTACCACATGGTTCTGTAATCTGTCACCGACCAATGACAAGGATTCTCCAAGTAATTTCAGATGAGCAGCGCAATCAATTGGTTCAGTTCGTAGTAAGAAATGTCTGACAGGGCTCCCTCTAGGTGACCTTGACCCTTTCCCTGAGGAACTGGAACGTCTGAGTTTCTGCTTGGATAGACTTGGTACGTTCTTATGCTTGACAATCTGCATACGTTGCCTACTGTACCAGACTAGCTTCTCCTTCTCCGGTAAATGCTGCCATAGAGTGCCCATTGTTTTACTAATTCCTGAAAAATCTGAATAGTAGTGAAAAATACAAAACCAGGATTAAATACCAGTACAGAGCTGGTCCCACTTGGTTTGACCTATTGCAGAGAATTCTCAACTGCCAAAATCAGAGACTTAAGAACTTCAGTCTACACACTAGGGCAAGTCTCATAATTTTATAAACACTGAACAAACTTAAGAACTTCAGTCTACACCCTAGGGCATGTCTCATATAAACACTGAACAAACTTAGCCTTGACTTTGCCTCAAATAAAGTTCACCCGAAAACATTAGCTATATATTTTGTTTAAATCATCAGCTATAATCATTTTATACTTGTCCACTTTTGTAACCCGCACCTGCAAAAAGCTGGGAAGTACCTATTTAAATGGGTAGTTAAACCTTCTGGTCTTCAACTGCATTTTGTAGGCCCATGGCATGCTTGCAGACAAGCCTTACATTTTTTCATTGACATCAAGAATGTTTTGATTTAGTTCAAATACAAAACTTAAAACCTCGGGTTAAGAATCAACACATTCTTTAATCTATTAATTCTACATTTATACAAAGCCTTGTGATATCAGTCAAAGTGAAGCACATCACAGTATATTAGTCAACTCACCAAGGCCTGGATTCTGAGCAACTACTTTGCGTCTTGTATGAGAGCACCATAACATGTATGCTGACAATGGCTTCTTTTGCTGTTATTGGGAAGTTAGAACCAATACTAGTTAATGATAAGTAATAACACTGTGCAGGTTCTGGTGCTAAACAATTTAAGACACAGGAAACATACAATTTCAGCACCTGGGCCCAATAAGCACATTTCAAACAACCAAAGGGTAAGACTAAAGGCTTACTTTATCAATGAAAACAGATCAACAAAGGCTGCTTTATCAATGCAAACTGATCAATAAAAGCTCCTTTATCAAAGCAACTGATCAATACAAGCTCCTTTATCAATGCAAAGTGATCAATAAAGGCTCTTTTATCAATGCAACTGATCAATAAAGGCTCTTCATCAATGCAAACTGATTCATAGATGCTACTTTATTGCAAACTATATCAATTGTGGTGAACTTTCCGAATAAAAAAATTTATAAGAGCAAAACATAGAAAAGAAGTAGGTATCACCTTTGTAACACCATTTTCAGGCTTGGCTCCTTTCTTCATCTTCTCTTTCTTTTTCTTCTTTTTCTTGTCTTTATCTCCTTTCTTACTGGACTTTTTGTTGCTCTTCTTGATCTTGCCAAACAATCCTAAATCCCCAAGTCCTGACAGTCCCATAAGATCTGGTGCAAATCCTGGTGATGTGGCATCACTACCTGCCATGAAGAAACTTTCATCGTCTATTGCTGTAGATGGACTCTTCAATTCTAAACTGCCGTGTATAGGACTAGGACCACTATCAAACTGACCAAACATGTGGGATGCTGTCACTGGATCTAAACCGACAGTACGACTTGGCTTCTTGGTCCCTGTGGTAATAAACTTGGCTTTCTGTTTCTTGGGTTCTTTGCTCTTGTGCTTTTTGCTTTTGTGTGAGGACAAGGTGTCTGAATCAGTTAATTTCTTTTTCTTCTTTTCTGGTTTGCTTTTATTGGATTTGATTTTGGTTGTGGAGGTATCAGACTTGAACTCATCAATGACTAATTCTTCCAGGGACTCATCCATAGACAGTAAATTGAGGTTAGAATGACTGCTTGTGCTTTTACTACTTTTAGACTTTTTCTTCTTGGATTTTTCATCTTCTTTGGAGGTATCAGGTGTCTGAAAATTTGAACTACTTGGATATTTTATTGTAGACTTGGTCTTGCTGTCCACTTTTGCCTGCAATGTTTTGTTTGTTGTTTTGGTGGCAGACTTGGGCAAGTCTTTAATAACATTTCTATTAGATGACTCTGCCTTTTTCACATTTTTGGTTGTTGGTTTGTTCTTTTCTACAGCTTTACTGGCAGTTTTAGACACCTTTTCTATATCTGATATTTTCCTTTTCTTGTTTCCTTTGCTGGATTCAGACATGCCTGGTGTTTGTTCAGATTCAGTGTCATCACGCTTACGCTTCTGTAACTGTGGTGTTCTCTTAGTCTCTGCTGTTGCCAGTGCTTCTTCAAACTTAGTCTTGACTTGATCTGTTTTACCTTTGGCTGCTTTGCTTGGTTTATCTCTTGATGGCCTTGATTCTTTCTTAATTGTTTCCAAATCACTACTCTTGCCTTTATCTTTAGGAGAAAGGATGAGTTTGAGTTTAATGCCAGACTCCTCTTTGATGGAGACATTAGAATCTTCATGAACACTAATTGGAGGAAGAGCACCCTGCCGAGATTTCTTAGCATGTCTTGATGTGCTTTGCTTCTCTGTGTTACTATCTTCATCTATAGCTGGTTGTGGTTTATGAAGAGGTTTGATTTTTATAGTTTGTGGACGATTGCCTTTGCTGACAACATGAAGGAGTTGAGCCTCTTCAACTTTTTCTTCTTCTTTATCTTGTGATGACACTGATGAAGATTTCCTACTTGACTTACTGGAAGATGTAATAGTCCAGGAATCGCCAGAATCTTTCTTCCCACCTTTCTTATGATGTAAAGATATGACACCCAACTTTTGAGGTTCTGTAGTGGGTGTTTTCATGGTTTCTTCAGCTTCTGTTAGTTTAGCTGATTTCCTCCTATTTCGGCTTGGTCGGGAGGACTGAGGCTCTTCTGTGATAAATTCATAATAAATACAAGAATGTGAGTATTGGTCTGATGCAACTTTAGTATTAACAACACACGTAAATATATATTATGGTTATTGTTAAATCTTTGAAAGCTATAGTACTGCAAAGTAGTCTTACTGCAAAGTATAATTTCATTCATGCAGTTAAGACCTATTTGTTTGTTTTGTTCATGGTTTTTGAACTGTTGCTTCAATTGTAAGGCGCGTTGAGGAGTCTGTGATACACAATGGGCTTTATAAATGTTGTTTATTACTATTATTACCAAGCAACCTGACTTGTATTAATTTATCTTTATCTTCAAAATACAGTCCATTAACTTCAGACCATTTGATGTAAACTTTGATTTAGTTCTTCAACACCAGCCTCAATTTAATGAAGTTCCGACAATAGCAGTTGATATGAATGTTGGTATTATGATCATTGTTTGTGATAGATAACCATTTGTGACTAACATTAATTGAAAACAACATGCTTATAAACAACATGCTTATAAACAACACTGACAAAAAGCAACCCTAGTTCATAATTCTAATTCAAATGGATATGTTCTAGTTCAAACAACTATGTACAATAAAGTTGTAGTTGTTATGAAGTACATTCTTGCCCTTAATACTTGGTGGCTTGATTCAGGAGTTGACATGTTCTTAGGAAAAGCCATGTGTGATTTTACTCTTTGAGGATGCATGATTGAATGTTTAGACCATTGCACTGACATCACACGAAACTGCTGTCTGCCAATGAACGGTCTGCAATTTGGGGAGTCAAATTACATGTAAAAATATAGTGTTCGCCTTACCGCTCGCATGTCCCCTAAAATAGGCAGTGCACAGTAAGCCTGGGCAAACTAGAGCAACTAGTGTCGAAGTCGCAACTATTGATTGCTATGTTGAGTCATGGCTGCCACTTTTCAACTACCTGGTTAAACGCGCCGCCACGACTACTACAAAAATAATCGCTCTTGACTTTTCATGACAACATAATGTACTTATGAAACACAATCCCCTTCAAGACGACACAGTTGAACAAATTATGGAGGAAGGATGAACAAATCAGCATTACACGCCCAGAATTCCTATGCAAAATACACACACACTCTGCCATACACGTACCTACCACGATGCAGTGCACTATGCAGGCTCATCAATATTCGTTAGTTACGTAGTGCGATTGTGTGACTTGTGATTGGTCTGAGTGCTCATGAGGGGTGGTGGTTTCCAACAAGCTACTAAAATGGCTGTGGCCAGCAATGAGAGAGGTTTGTACATTGTATATGTAAGGTCTAACGGCTGCGCCTGCAGTGAAAAATAGTCGCAACTAGTGTCAAGTCATGACTTTTTGAAGCGCGACTAGTCGGTTTGTCAATTTCACTAGTCGCCCAGGCCTAGTGCACAGTAACATCATCAAGGGAATTTGACTCCCAAATAGTGCAACCAAGATTGATAGTGTGTTCACAATGACGTCAGGTAAATTGAGTGACTACCTTGAGTTTGTTCCTCGTCATCATAGATGACGTCTTCATGACTAATGTTGTCGTGTTCAATCTCTACACTGCTAGTCCTCTTTCTCTTTCTACTTCTGCTAGACATAGTGATTTCAGATTGTACTCCAAGGGCCTTGCCTGCAGTCATAAGATAACAAATCAATGCCATGTCAAAATCTTTTCAGAGCTTACTAAGGCAGAACTACTGTACATGAAGATTTAAATTATCAACTTTACCATCAAAACATTTGTACAAATAGGCAAATAAGATTAGGAACCCAGTCACACCACTTACCATCAAAAACTGCTACCAGTCACATCTTAACCATAAATAATAATAATAATACGAGACATTTATATAGCGCATAATGCAGCCTCTATGCGCAACACAAAAACAATACAAAAAACAATGAAATTAAATATAAA
>CM021538.1:10758368-10784284 GCA_010994315.2 Pisaster ochraceus | reverse complement strand
GTAGACGTACTTCGAGTGCATTATAGCGGTTTGTCCCGGTGATCTGGTAGACGTGCTTCGAGTGCGATGCGTGCACCTCGACACAAAATGTTACTCTTCTAAAGCGACGATCAACACTCTGGTGTCCTTTAAAATATCGTAGTCAACGCTCTTGCAACGTTCCATCCGTACCGGTAATTTACGTAGATACAGTAATAGTTGAAGCTCATTTTATAATAACGTATCACTAATTTTTTACTCTGTAAATGTTTGGACGTTTCTGGATGGGATGGCGCAACCCTTGACTTGTTGATAGGGTGTTTACAGTCTCTCTGGATTGGACCTGTGTGACTAATATCACCTTGGGGTGGGTGGGACCCAGTGACGGTACATGATCACCTCCCTGCACGGCTTATAATCCATTTATGGTCAATGTTTATAACAGTTTGGGTTGCATGGATACCTTTTAGTTATGCCCTCCTTGGTTATGTCGGTACTCCAACATGAAGACTGGAGAGAAACAAACCACGCCAGAGTGCATAATCAAACGAGCCATTAGAACTTCCATTGTCGAGTGCTGACCTTTTCCGTGGTCGTGATTGAAATATTATTATTTCGATGGTATATAGATCTTGTTCGTTTGATTTAGATATTCCTTAATAGGTCTGGCTTGTATACGGTATGTAAGTGGTGATGATTGTGCATTCGATGCTACAAGCATGGACTGTATGGAATTGACACACAGTCAGAGTATGGCATGAGAACTAGGGCCATTGCATATTGGTCGTTTCGAGAGAATGTAAGAAGAATATAATAACAAGTGAATGACACCCATTAAAACAAAATTAAAATTGCTTGTCACCCTACCTATGTTTTTTCAAAGGACAAATCTGTGCTGGCCCTAAAGCTGAAAAAACTGTCCTGCGACATGTGTGCCAGCAAAATTTCAAATCCGTTATTACGGATTCACAATCCATTATTACGGATTCGCAATCCGTTATTCGGGATCCGCAATCCGTAATAACGGATTGCAAATCCGTAACGGAATGCGAATCCGTAATAACAGATTGCTAATCCGTAATAACGGATTGCGTCAATGCGACGTCACGATGCGACAGTGCAACGACACAATGCGACAATGCGACAGTGCAACGACACAATGCGACAATGCGACGGCACATTGCGACTATGCACAGTTTACGGCACGACGGCTATAGGGACTCAACTTTTACCGCCATACAGCACATGCTACGTTCGAATGGCAGTAGTGCAATTGCATACTATCAAGTAAAGTGCCTTCGCTCTGCGAGGGCCTATCCATATAGTACGGTACAGCCTATCAAATCTCTTTGCTCTATAGGATTTAATTTCAAAACGTTTACAACATCCCACTCGAAGCCTTGCACACGGGTATCTTGGACTGTGATGCCCAGAGTCCACGCTGCCCGTGATGAAACTGAATACAGCCAGCCCTGGTCAAAAACGGTACTCTTACACCCTAGGTAAGATGGGCAGCTTTTCCATGTTTAGTAGCTATTAAGTAATTAGACACAGCAACTACCCATGACACACTGACGTTTGGTGATCTCTGACTGCATGTCTTCATTTGATTCTTCTTCTCTAATATAAACCACAACGTCGCATTGTAATAACAGTTAGTAGGCAAATTATGGCTAATCGTTTGCAAAAAAACAGAACAAAAGTTGTTCCAACCTCGCAGAGTACCAGGTCAAGAATCATATCATAACCTTATTAATGATCTGGGAAAAATCCAGGCTCTTGCGAACTCATTTTTACATCATGCGGTAACCATAGTAACAAAATAACAAGACGTGCTCAATTTAGTCGACGCAATATTTTCCCAAGTGCAACATTTCTTAATTGAATTCGGCATACAGTCTTGGGGCTGTAATAATGTAAATGCATGACATTTAACATCGGAACTGACCGTCTTAAAGCATTATTTTTCCAAGGTTCTGAGAAATCTCATTTTTTATAGGATCAATGGTTGCTATGAAGTCAGGTTGTATTTAAAGCATGCATGCATGGGACGCAATCTGCATAGATGACCATTGCTTGGACCATAATCTCTAGTCTTTCGTCGTTATTTGATGGCCTCTTTGAAAGTCAGCTGTGGCGGCGCCCTTTAAGTCCCCCTTCTTCCCGTGCAGCTGCACATTGGCGCCAGGGAAGGGGCCTGATGCCGGGGGCGCCGACACTATCATTTCCGTGGAGTGATGAAAGAGTCCACATCAGACGCAATATACGAGGCAAGGAACTACTGCAGGCACACGACATGATGAAACAAGCAGCCCGAGGAAGGCCAGACCTTTCAAGACTAAGATATTGTTCCGAGACAGAAAAAGAGGTATATAGAAAGAGGGAGAAGTTGGGGATGAAATAAAGCGTCTTATGAACACGATGGGAAAAAAGCGCCTTGACACAAAGAAACATTGCGAGAGCAGCAACATTTCGTTGCAAAATTAGTTATGCTTTTGTTTATGCAATGATAAAAATCAGTTGAACCAGCTCAGTGGTTTGATTGGAATAACGGCATTTTAAATTCATTATTTGCATAATCCAATTTGTCTTTATTAGCTCAATTTGTTGAACATAGACTAAGACCTACTGGATTTTTAAAGCAAACGTTATTGACGTTTATAAAACAATTATAAAAAAAGTGGTCTGATCTTTGAGAAAAGTTGCTCGCTAATTAAAGAAATATTTAAACACGAGAGTTTGAAAAAAAATTTCCTATGCTATTCTGATTACAAAAAATGAGTGTTTTTCGATATTATTTAGTTTCCTGATTTTTCTAACTCCTTTGATACCAAAATGCCCGCAACTGCATGTTAAAAAGTAGATTGGTCGACGTATACAAAGCTGTGAATTGTTAATTTGATCAATTTTCGAGGAGTCCGAGCTTGTAGTGGTAATTGAATTAGAGAAACATCATACAATGATTTACGTCACATCGACGTTTCCTGAACTGCTACCATAGTAATGTTATGACGGACTCTTATTGTACTATTTGGAAGTACTTACTTAGACTGTATTAACTCCTCTCAAAACTCCATGACGAAACCCACCATATGGTATTTCTAAAATATAGGGCTAAAAATATCCACAGACGTGGGTTATAATTACTTGAGCTTCCCAAAATAAAGTAGATTGACTCAAGTTGGACCTGCTAACATGCCATCCTTCAAACGCTATCTGACTTGTCTCATGACGTCACTTACTTCACATATTTTGATTAAATATTCCAGCAGGTTTTGACATTCAGAAACATTTTGACCTTACAACTGTTTTATCTCAGCTCAAAACCACCAAAATGTTCTGCGTGTTTAAAAGGCAAATAAGTTTAAATTCTTCATCCCATTCACACCTGCGTTAGGAAATCTACTCAAAGGTAGCAACTGTACCTTCAAATATTATTCTGTATGAGCAAACATAATCTAACAAATCTACATTTACGTCAAATGACAAGAATTTACGAGCATTCTCTTCAATTGCAAAAACAAAACAAAACAACCCCCAAAACCCCAAACAAACATCCAAAAACATAGTTGAATAACAATACAGCTGTTAGCCGATCAGAAAACATAACTTCATAAAAATAATCCTAATGATGATCATAATCATAATTTCCTCTACAACGCGGCCCGTAAAGCTCTTGATCACGTCAAGTTTTATTTTGACAACACAACTATTTCACCCGCCAAATCTGTGCGAATAGGAGTTCTGTTTGATGCCAGGATGTCGATTCCTAAATTAGAATCTTGTTTACATGAAATTCAGTTGTGGTCTTCAGTAAAATGCTCTAAAGATTAATAAAGAAAAGACAGAGTTCCTACATCTGTCATCACGGTTCAGAAATAAAACTGACTGGATAACCTCCAATTATGTTTAATGAAGTTAATCTCAAGCCATTACAGTGTGCTAGAAATCTTGGTGTAGTCTTAGATGACCATTTAACAATGACACAGCATATCAGTAATATTTGTCGGGCTTCCTCTTATGGCTTGCACAAGATAGGAAAGATCAGACAATTCTTGAATCAGAACATAACGGAAAAATTAATACACGCCTTTGTAATGAGTCGGATTGATAACTGCAATGGTCTCTTGTACGGGTTACCCGACTCTCTTCTTGTTAAACTTCAACGGATTCAGAACTCTGCTGCAAGACTTGTAACTCGTACCCGTTCACATGAATCCATTTCCCCAGTTTTGTATAATTTACATTGGTTACCAGTTAAACAGAGAATAATTTTCAAACTCCTAGTAACGACATTCAAATGCAAACATTACAAAAAAGACTTAAACTGTTCTAGAGAGGAGCTTTCAGGTTGCATCTCCTGAACTCTGGAATTCACTCCCCAACAATAGAAAAGAAAGCTCCTCTCTAGAACAGTTTAAGTCTTTATTGAAGACATATCTTTTTGTGAAATAACTTACATTTTTCATTGTAGGCCTATGCATTTTGTGGTTCTTTCTGTAATTTGTGTAATTTTTGTATTCAATAGTCTTGGTTTTTCTCTCTTAACTTTCCTAAAGCGCTTTGAGACTTCACTGTAATTTTTGCGCTATATAAAAACTGTTTATTATTATTTATTATTATTTTGAAAGGCATTACAAAGAGAAAATGTCAACCGTCTTCAGAAACTTGGGAATAAAGCTGCCAGACTTATCTTCGAGACACGTCAACGTGGCAATGCTTCACCACTACTTGACTTAAATTGCAGTGACGGCCTATCACTAATAGACTGTACTTCAAACTGTGTCTACATGTCTTCAAATCCAATGTTCACCAGTCACACTCATACAGATCTAGCATTACTTTTGTCCCTTCATGTTCCCGACGCTTTTTCTCAGAGAAGTTCTCGGCTGAGCATACCGTGTGCATTTTCAACTGCTGCTCTTCACGTGTACAACTTCTCCCCATCACGTTTGCAATACGAAGACGCTTGGTGACTTAAGAAACTTCATAAGACTCATCTATGACGTAATATGGGATTGTTTTATGCACTTTGAACATGTAAACGTTGGATAATGTCGCTTTTTTCGAGCCATTTTGTAACTCCAGGGTGAAAGTTGCCTTTTGTTAATTTAATGCTAAAAATGTATGCATGTATAAATGTATGTATGTAAAAAGACTAACAAATAAAAGATATAAAAGCTACACCAAAATGTGTAAGCATTACTTAAGTGTCAATTTCTGTATCTGAGCATGGACAGAGTCCTAAATGAGAACGGTTTACAGGCACCATCTTGATCCTCTCATCATGCAGCTAAAATGAAACACGTATTTCTTGATTCCAGTGATGTATTTAAAATAAATAAAAAATACGAGTTTTTTGAAAATAATATCACTTGGAATAAACGCTGATAATTAAACCGGTAGGGTCTACCTTGACAAACACAATAGCAGGATTATGACTACTTCACTGTAGTGTTTGTCTTTAAACGTAAAATGAGTGACTTGTTTAAATTTTGTATTTTTCGCTTGACCCTCAACTAGGTTTTAACTTAAGCATACTTAACAATATTCTAAGCACAGTTTGTGATCGTACGCTCAGCTCAAAACAACACAGGCATTCTGTCTCACCGACGGGCTGCCTGGCATTTTTTGGCTCGTGAACTGAAAAACAAAAATATTTCCTGAGTAAAACTTTCCCCCAACGTCTGTCAAATCATGTCTCACATGACAGCATTCGGACAAGCGAATGAATCCGAGCCTTCAGCGGCCGTCTGGCCACACCAAGCCCCATCTGACACCAATGCATGACCCACCCAGAAGAAACATTTGCCAATTCATCAGAAACAAGGCAACAATTTCCCCTCTGCCATCAACACCAAAGCACGGTGAATGCTAGCCAGCGGAAACAGTTGTCATGTTTGGAAATTAAGTGCAATTTTTATTCACGACTCCCTTCATATTGTCCCTTAAGGCCCACTGTGACTATTGAAACCCGTTACTGTAGGAAGCCGATAGACGCTTCGTGACTTGACAACTAATTCGGGAGAACATAGGATGTATTGCCTCTATTCAGATAATAATGTTAAAATTGTACTTTGATATCCCAGGCTGCCCAAATCTTCTCTCCAAAGCTAAGGAGAATTCAGAATGATTCCGATAGTTATTTTAAATTCTAAAATGGTTTTCTTGAATGAATTACGTCAATATTATGAATAAACTCGATAAGTGACTTTCAATTGAAGGGGATAACTTTTAGCGACACTTATTGTGTGACAAGTCGATGTTTCAACGTATGCTCTGACAGCCGGCAGGGGTTAAAACACTTAATGGATTTGCACTGAGCAACCGCGTATCTCTCATAACGTTAATAACGACCATCCTTTTAGTTTTATACATATTTTTGCATATAGCAACGGTCATTTTTAATTTGTTTTATCTATACCTATATATGCATATTTTTGTTTGTTACAAAGACAAGATGAAAAGCAAGGAAATATCTATGGTAATTTCGTCATGTAAGTTAAAAATTCTCATCATAATACGAATGGGTACCCATCTCCTACCACGGCACAATATCAGATCGTAAGCTTAATTGGTTAGCCGTAAATCATCAGAGTTAAACTCCGTAGGTTAAAGGTTACCTTATCAATAAAGTCTCCATAGTCTAGCTGACCCTTTTGTCAAATTGAGTGTGGATTCAGCAAGCTGCCAGAGAGGGAAGTATAAACCCTCCCGGAGGAAATCCAGCCTTACCTAGTGGCTAAGTATCCCCAAGACACTGCTCTACTTGTCATCACCTGTTAACAAACCTACACGCAACACCAAATAGGCTGGTGTCCTCTGATACAGAAAGCTTTCGTTATGTGCTACTTTTTACCTGTGAAAGACGAACAAGAAATCGGAATGAGCCATACGCCCTTGGCTAGTTGACGTAGACGATAGATCCTGCTGATGGAATTACTAGGGATCAAAGCTGTGGCACAAGCAGAAAACTGTTGTAATTCATGCTGTCATTC
The DNA here is from genome assembly GCA_010994315.2 of Pisaster ochraceus. Lineage (NCBI taxonomy): Eukaryota > Metazoa > Echinodermata > Asteroidea > Forcipulatida > Asteriidae > Pisaster > Pisaster ochraceus. The sequence continues at coordinate 10,777,307 of CM021538.1, read as the reverse complement.
ACTAAAAACTCTCTCCAGTCCAGATGCTTGGACGTTTCAATAATTTGACATCCATTTATTTATAATTTATTCACCAAATAAAACAACATGATAAAACGTTAACGTTTATCAATTTCGTAAAGGACTCAGAAATGTTTCCTAATCTAACTCTGTTTGCCAACAACACCATAATAACGATTATGACGTTGATGTCTTCCCATTGTAGACCAACCTCCAGACCAAGTGGCGTAACCAGAGGGGACGGGGTTGAGGGAGCCCCCCCCCCCCTGCACAGAACCCTGACTTGAAACCTATTATTGTACACTGTTGATGCTGTAAATTACACAAAGAGCGTGCGGGGGAGGCTTACCGATGTTTTCTTGTATGGTATTCTTCGTATCCGACAATTGTGGTAATCCCAAGAGCGTGAAGTAATCAACTTGTGACAAAACGTATTTTATATATTACATAAGACTTTATAAGTACACCTTTGGGTATCTACAACCTTTTTCGTCGAACTATTGGGCTACCAACAGTTTCACTGCAGGGTGCACCACAATAAATAAGTTCCCTATAGTAATCAATGCTAAATGCTAAATAAATTCAAAAACGCTTAATTTTTTTACAAGTTTCTCAGCCTCTTGAAAACAAACCAAATATGCTTTCTGACAACCAAACTCTTTTGTTCTTTTCAGTGCCATTTGGTAGATTAATCGTTTGGCTGGACTAAACTGGCCGGACTTTATCTTGGAAAAAAATGACACTACACCTTTTAGGAAAATAAGGAATTTTTTAGAGGGCTAGTGTACCCCCAAATGCTCCAGGTTGAAAGTCAACAGCCCCAGCGGTATGAAGTTCTCTCTTTTTAGTGTGGTGCACCCTTCAGCATAGTGGCTGTTATAAAGAGCGACCTCTATGGCCATACGAGCTCGCGTGACTCTGCAACAAAAGTAAAAAATATTTACGTTATTTTTTTTACGTACATATGGTCTTACTATACCCACCATATTGAAGCTATTCTGATGGTCACCACTATAGAGAGATTGGGCTGATGGTTACTGCTTTCTACCCTTGGCTATTAAGTGACTGGGTGTAGAATACCTGCCGAAGAGCTTTCACCTCAATTTACTTGGTTTGAGACTACTTTCAGTTTCATGTCACCACAGCTGTTCCAAGTTGATAAAGGCTCAATATTCCAAGGCTATTACCAATATTGTTAAGTTCACTTAAACTGGTTTAACATGCTTTTTTTCAATCAGCTTGTCACCCGTAATCGAATAGTTGTAAGAAAACCAAATCAAACCAGAAAGACAACGCGACTAGGGACGCCTACTTTGTTTGTCCGCAACTTCGGGCTATACAAGAAATCATGTAACCCTTTCAACAGAAACAATGAGCAAAACGAATGAGCAATTTGTTTAACCCCAATTCATTAAAATGTTACCTAGTAAGTTTCCTTGTAGTTTATTATTCAATTATAAGACACGTATACATGACTGCCATTCAAGTTAAAGTTATACGAAGAGGCCTACCATCACGCGTGCTGTTTTTCCATTTTGTTTTTATAAAGTTGACCAACTTTTTTTTCAGAGTCAAAGGCAAACAGTTTGTTCTCGGTGTTTTTTTGTTAAACAACAGCATATTACATTCATTTTACCTCAAAAGCAGACTGAAATCAACAATTGCATTTGCGATTGCTCGTTTAGGGAATCAATCACATGTGTAACCAAACATTATGGAACGTTTGTTTGTTTGTTTTCTCAGCAACAATCTTCTGAGAAAAGAAAATGTGTGTGCCTGAAATGAGCTATCGATGTCTTGGTTGTAACCTACCCATGCTGAGGGCTAATGGGTCCACAATGGTGTAGCTTTCGATGTCTTGGTTACAACGTACCCATTGATGTGAGAAAAAATAAATAAATATATATATATATATAAATCACTCCCATTATTGTAGTCATTATTATTCTAAATTTAGGGATTAATTTTATAACACGCAGTTCATATTCCCCAAAGGATGCTAAAGAATAATTACCATTGCGTCACAGATAGAGAATCTGCATAATAAATGTTTTACTGATTAGATTATAATGAGCGGAAATATTCCTGACATAAGTTGTTATGACCATAAGATGTAATCTTACATCAGCAGGAGGTTAAGCATTGAAGTCAATGAATTCACATTGCATTATTCTTGCCCAGTCGTTTCAGTAGGCATCAGTTTGAATGCATTCCTCATTCCGCAACATAGAATAGTGGCAAGTTAACATTGTCCGAAAACGTAAAAAAAAGGTCAAGGGTTCCTGATTTGTTCCACAGCATATTCCAACCTACAATGGCTTTACAGAGAAAAAAAGGAGGCATCTTTCGTGGATAAGATAGTTACGACGACCCTCTCTCTCTCTTACGTCAGCAATTTCTCCAGTGTATGGGTGTCTACCGTACCTTGTTGATTTAATTCGTGGTAACATCCTTTCTGGTCTCAGCCAGAAACTACTTATTAGATACAATCAGGTTGGAACCACATTTATGAAGAACGATATGTTCACAAAAGTGGAAAAGAGTAACTGTTACTTATGGTATAAGACCCAAAATAAATAATTTTAAAAGTAGGGTCATAGACTGGTTTTTGTCAACGTAGTGCTGATTTATAGGCAAAATTGTAAAGAAACAAAGATTAAATGTTAGATGGGAAAGTTTCAGCTGAAAAAAGTGTTACTTGCTGGGGCGACAGTGGGTACCAACCGCTTCTCTGTGCAGGATTCTCGAATGGACACCAATCCTAAAAAACAGACATGAATCGTTTCTCAGACTGAAACATTTTTGAGTGAAAATTTGTCCAAACCATAATACATCGAAAGGAATCCTTTCTCAAAGTAGTGTATACTATCAACAGCTGCAGTACTTCTCACCAGGTAAGATTTTATGGTCATTAATTTTAGAAGTACTTACCATTCTATGACCACCTTTAAAACTTGTGTGGAAATGTTGCTATCTTTGCCAATTGTCTACAGTTGAACCTTCTTATGTATCGCTGGGAAGGACGAAAAATCAGTAGTTTTAATGTGAGAGTAAAATATAAACATTTGTTCTTTAGAATCTCGTGGTACAGTTCCCTCGCTGCTGTGATAATTCAGGACAAACACACAAACCATGTTAAAAGCGACACAGCCACCAGCTTTCGTGTACATTTCATTCACATTATCTGGTTAACCTGCAAATCACATTTAGTTCATTGTAATAGAAAAGCATATTGTGGTACAGGAAATTAGCACAGTATACAGCAAACCTTTGAAAAGTTCGTGAGAATACTTATTTATATAAGCGGAAAATATGTTCTTTATTGGGATTGTATTTTAATTGAAAGCAACGTTGAGTGAGAAAGCATCATAACATCCAACATAATGAATTTTACTTTAGTGAATTGATTTGTTTACCCCGGGTGACCAAATTAGTAAAAATGTCTGATTTTCATTTGGGCTCTGCGTAATGCAATAAACTACAAACAAGACAGAAGTGGGTTTTTTTTCTTTAAAGTACAAAACTCATAATAGTGTTTTAGGTCAGTGAAAAATAAAATAACCAATACAGTGTGCATTCATAAAAAGAAAACAGACTGCAAGCAACAATCGAAAAGATCATAATATCAGCCATATTTTTTTCCAAACTATAGCTGAATTAGCCTATTGGCTAGTTCATGTAATAATAATAAAAAAAAATATATATATATATAATATTGGAGTTTTATATATCGAACGTAGGCCTATCCACCAATAAGGTGCTAACGATTGTTTTGTTTCTAAGCAACTGGTAATTTCCGTCTTTAGATTAGGTTGAAGCTATTAAGTTACGGCTGTAACAGCACCCCACACTAATGCTAAAAATAGAAGCAAATTACCCGGATCTCAGACAAAGGTGTCAAATTTCACTAACATAGTATGCGCGCGTAATGTCCAAGTTTTATGCTTACATTCGCGTGTAATGACGCGTCGATGATTCGGTGATCGTGTAAGTGCTCGAATGTTTGTCTGACAGTCGGGTATTTTGAGCAAAATTTACGTCATTTATGCGGAGTGCTATTTACACAGACCAGATGCGTTTGAGTGTAAATCCAAGATGTCTTACAAATCACTTTATCCAAAACAATGTTAATAGCAATGAGTTTGATTCCTTCCTCCTCATGATGCAGGAACAAGGTTCTATTTATAGAAAGCTTGCTTTGAAAGCTTTCGTCAGTTCTCGGAACTTCGTAGGCATCCGGGGTTGGTGAGCGGAGATAAAGACAGTCTTAAGACTTTAATCTATATTAACACCCAAAGTAAAATGTCATAGACCTGCATTATGCATCATGAACAGCCAGTAGCAATAATGTAAAGATAGACCACATGAGGATTGCTTTTGGATCAATATTTCTCAAGGCCATTGATGAGGGACAGGCGTTTTATGGTGAAACAATGCCAGGAGGGATCCATGGCTGCTGGAAAATAATGCTTAAAATTTACCAAGTTTGGGGAAGGTGCATATGTTGACTACTTCAAAAAAAAAAGTTACATGACAAAAAGAAGAAGCAGCTATTAACAAAAAGAGTCAGGTTTCGCTCGAAAGAGGTTTGTGACGAGTATGCCAGTAAATCTGCTTCAAATTTGCCACGACCTGGACCTATAGCCTAACAAAATCAAATAAAAATTGGAGGGGACTGGGAGGAAGAAAGATGTTATAAAATACAATGTAAAGGCGGCATGTTCTTTTGTGATACGATCCTCATGAAAGCTAATAAATAAGTTCTTATGACAGGTGAGGGGATGAAAGTCAATGTGGCCAAATATCATCATTTACACCAAAAACAAACCGTTGTAATTTTCCTTTTGGAACTATTCCCATCTTTTCTTAATTTGTATTTTTTTTTTCAACAACGAAAATGTATATATTTTTATTTGAGTCTGTAATAAGTTGAGCTGAATGGTTAAAAAATGCCATCTCATTGTTTGTTTGTGCTCCTTCTTTTAAAAAGAAATTATAAGTAGTTTCCGGTGATTTGCCTTGTGATCTAATGGTGGCATACATACGTCTAAAACAACCTTCATTATTACATAAACGACATTCAATTATGTAACTTGTACCGACTTCCTTTATCAATTTTCATTTACAGTGATTTTCTGCTATTATTTTTGCAACCAGACTGTTAGGCAAATCAACGTTGAGTTAAAGATTATACCTTTTGTTTCTGTTGTCAATATATTAAATTTGGTAAAAAAATATTTTTCAGTTTTTAAATTAAACCGTTTCCCATTCGTAAAAAATTAATGGATCAGGATTCAGAAGAAGAAGAAGAGAGAGAGAGAGAGAGAGAGAGGGGGGGGGGGAGAGGGGGAGAAAAGAGAGACAAAAGGGGGATAAAGGGAATAACTTGCCTGCCCCCTTAGAATAACGAGGTGGTTTTCATCGTCAGAAATAGCTCTGGGTGAAATTTCGGCAATTCACCAACTGCGAAAGCTGTTTTTAGGCTAGCAGGGTCTCGTTACAAAACGTGTTTGTGACGTGCCTTCCGTTGCCGCCAAATTTCAATTCTTGCCCGAATTAAAACCCTGATTGGGTGTTCCTGTTTGTATGTAAGGAAACGGTTGCCTACGCACCACCGGCACTTGGGTTTCGAAATGTTCTTATCTCAGACCTCAAATGTCTTGGCCCCTGTAACACATGTGCAAAGAGCCTATCTACAGCTGAACATATGGGCTCTCTGGGTGACTTTCGTACATAACAAATATCAAGACTGCATCTCAATCACAACAAGATGGCCTGTCAGACGGTAATGTTTTGCATAAACATTTAATAAACCAGTTTCTTGTTTCAGCACTCATTGCACCTTTAGGAGTCAAATATAATTATTCAACACTTTTGCATCCAGACAAACTGACAAACAGTTTTTTCCTCAGGGAGTAATGTTGGTTTATTATTTTAGTTTTTGGCCCAATTGACCACACCTTTGGACGGTGTTGATACACTAATCATCATGTTTCCTTACATTCAAAAGACTCCAGAACAATGCTATGTGTTAAAACGGAAGAGCGCCCTCTACAATGTGTTTCTGTCACTATTCATTTAACAAAACTTCAGAAGATAACCGAACTGTTAAGGTTAATTAATAACGAGCAGTGGCGTAACCAGGCATTTTCATTGGGGGGGGGGGAAGCGGGGGCAAACACATAATTGGAGGGGAGCAGAGGTTCCGAGCCGCGGGGGGAGGGGGCCTCCAGCCCCTCTGCGCCCTTCTGGTAGTGCCACTAATAATGAATGAAACAAATATTCAAGTGGTTCGTCACTACATGCGGGCTCTCGGAATTTCCCCGTCCTTTTAACGGCTATTAAATGCTAAAAGCCTGGTTATTATTTTACAGTGATATAGAATAAAACATATTCAAAATAAATCCTATTAAAGAGATCAAATGAAAAGAAACATTGAACAAGATACCGAGTGTCAAGTATTTGCCTTTATTTCGTTTACCCTGGCTTTTGGCTGGAAAAAAAAGAAACAGAAACGAAACAGAAAACGAAGGAAACACTTGTCACACTCGAACAAATCGAGCTGAACTGCTTGCCAGCGGCTGTGACTTTCCGTACTTCTCAGACTAGGCCTACTCAGCCAACCTCAGTGCGATCTTTGGGTACGATTAAATGAATTCTTTACATTCAACTAGTATTGTCTTAAGTACAATTGGTACAGAGAGCTTCAAGTCTGAAACTATTCAAATTTCTTTCCAAAAATTAACAATCCTGTAAATTGCGTCTTTATAGGTAGCTGATTTGTAGCCTACTTCACTTGCATTGCCTGTCCCTAAATGTTTGGTAGATTGTGCTTTAGGGAGCTGTGACCTGTTAATTCACCTATAGCAAGCAACAGATTTATGTGACAATAAAGGACACCTAAAGCAAGTCGATGGCACAAGTCGATGGCATACAAGCACACAAGACATAATTGTTTTATAGGCCTAATACAAAACTAGCCCGTTTTTTACGAGCAACACGGCGGTGAAAATGAACGTTTTTCGTAAATATTCCAAGACGCTTTCAACACTATCACAATCTAACACAAAACTTAGTAGGCCTACTTGTTTTCCAAAAGTTTAAAAGCTCAGAATAGATTCCGTTCACTTCACCGCCTAGAGCTTTCTGAAATGAACAACATACTATTTTCTTGAAGGTGTGTTTGAATTGGTGCATGAACTTTGTGCGTCTTAAATCGCCCACAGTCTTAATAATAACGATATCATTTTAAGTGCCTGCATAGGTTGACAGACAAGGCTAGGAATCAGCTAACTCATTCACCAACCCTGCAACTGAATCACAAGCACTTGCAAACTAACTCTTGAAGATGCCTGAGGAACTTGTACCCAGAATGGTTGTCAAAGGTAACAAAACCTCTAGAACAGGTGACTACATGCTGGTGTTTAGGGATTAGGTCGACCAAATTAGACCCCTCCCATACCTGTCGGCACCTTCGTTTATCATCAAGTCTTGATATCTTGGCAGTAAGTCCGCTACAAGGCCAATGTTAAGCTGTTAACTTAACATGTTTATAATCTACCAGTCATTAAAGACTACATGTCCGTGTCTGGCCCCAGTTTAACACCTGCCTCCCCTCTTCACTCACCCTCCCTCTCCTCTCTTACACATGACTGTCTCCTTCAAAACCCTCCCCTCCTATGCCATGTTCTGGGATGATCAGGTAGACAGAGCACCTTTATTGCTCCAGACACTCTTTTTATTATCGTATACTCAAGATTTTCGAAAGATTTCAATCAAACTACCTTAACAGTCAGCTCGATTCACTTTTGTTCATACCATAAAGTAATGTGGAATTCATTTCTCTAAGATATTTTCTTCCGAATGTTATTGCAGAAAAGTCTCTTTTTGCTGAAAGTGAGAAGGAGATGATTTTGATGAAAGTAATACCAGGACTCCCACCCCTGCCCCCCTTCCAAGATTCGCGAGTAAACAAAACCCCAGCCCACCGTAGACCCGCTTCATGACTATGAATTATTAATAAGCTGAGGGCTTTTCACGAGTGTCAGCATTTCTAGGCCACGGAAGACTGATCAAAATGATTTATTTTTAAACATTAAGGAACGACTTAATTATTTTTCTTTCTAAAGTAAGTATTGACACTACTTAAAAGTCCATGGCATCAGAACACTCTAAGATTATTTTGTTCAAATTATACCGTTATTAAATGGACTATCAATCGAAATATGATATTCTGTCATTATAAAAGTACACGTGTAATACTATGTACAGTCAGGCTGGTGATCGATTGTCACTCTGGGTTTAGATTCTTGTTCCAATCTCTGTGCTCTCCTATATTAGACTGACCGTTACTGAACCCAATAACAATTATTTAGCACTGTTGCACATTAAGTATACGATCTCAAAACATTATCATTTGGCAATTATGAATGTATTCATTTGTCATTGGATAGAGCATCACAAAAGTACCTTAGTTTGTATCAACTTAGGTTTACGAGTTTTGAATATTACACTTAAAATTGTAACTAGTGAGATCTGACCTAAGAATAAGTAAAGGAATGCTGAAAAAAAAAATCATTTCAGAACCTGATACCAAACCTCGTGAGACATTGCTCAAATCAAGAACACAGCGTTTGGAGACCCTGCACACTACCGTTAATATACATCGATTGAATCGAAATAAACTCAACATGTGAACGTGCACATAAACCCTGACCTAGCATTTAATTAAGGGCTTAACCCGTTTTTCGTTGCTTTCACTAAAACCCAAAACATTTGCAAGGTGTTTACAAGGGCGTCGATCGCTACTGAAAAGTAGGGGGACGGGCGAGCAAGTCTTGAAAAAATACATCTTACATAATAGGCCCAAAATACCATTCTGCGCGTGGTCCATCAGAAAAAAAATGAAAATGTAAAAAACATTTCACCGTTTGTTCGCTATTCTTTTATTTGAACAAAATTGTAATGAAAAAATTAAAGAAAGAAAATTGTATATTTTAATATTTTGTTGCATGTTTCTAGTGAACAGTCAATCAAAAAGTGGAGGGGACATCTGATATGCTGTCCCCTCCAGTCTAAAAAGTGAGGGGGACATGTCCCCCCTGTCCCCCACCCATCGACGCCCTTGGGTGTTTATTCAAAACATAATGATGTTCTTTCCGATAAACAGTTGATCTTTATTCTATTCGAAAAGCACATTTCGACAAAACAAATTCACATATCTTGTTTGTATTTGTCAAAATAGTTGTGAGACAATACCTGAAAACAAAGAAACACAAATTAAACTGTTGTTTTGTTTTATTTTTTTTATACAAACGAAGGTAACGGTCTCTACAATTCATAGTGTGTTGGAATGTACAGCAAGCATTAAGACTGGCATCTAAAGTTTATACAAGCAAATAGTAAACGGGCGGACTAGTGATTATAATGTACTATATACGAGGAATGTCATCTGGACGAAATGCTATCAGCATATCAAAATATATTACAAAACTGAAAACAGAGATGTCTTCGCATTGTCTATATACAAAAATATATTACAGAAAGGCTAGCAGAGTATACTGAAAATGAGTGTAAGGTGGTGGCACATCGCTCACACAGCATTGTTCCATGAATAAACAATGAATAATGAAATTTCTTCATGAACAAGTTATGTTAGCTCTTTAGGCAGCCACGATCTACAGACACTTGCAGAAAGTTCCATCCAGTTTTTTAGATTTAGAAAAATGTTTTCCCAATTTGAATGTAAGATTTAAATGAACTTTTCAAGGGAACCGTTTCTCAATTTGATAAACCTTATCTGTAACACGTAAAGGCAATTAATTTCATAAAACTACTGTTATAAACAAATTACGTTTTTTACAAAGTTTATTCTAGAGAAAAACCGGGACCAGCCCAAAACAAAACGCACAAAAAGATTAAAACGTTGTCAAATGACATTCTCTACTTCTGAAATTCATTACAACTAAAGTAAAAAAGAAGACTAAAGTAATATAGCACAGCCCAGCACAGAAACACACTGTTTTCATGTTATACATGCTTAACAGGAATAGAAAAGAGTTTCAAAATAGTTCCCTCATTCATAGGCATGAGTTTCAATATTGTTCTCTTAACAGGTATAGACAGGAGTTTCGATATGATTCCCCCAACAGACAGTTCCTTTTCGATTGGCCTTTAAGAATGTCAAATTGAGAGATTGCAATATTTACGTTATAGTAAAAACTACTCAAACGCAACACCTGGAAAACCACATCTGTATACCACCTCCTTATGTATCATGTCAGATCATTTTGTTTGGACGGCCATGCACATGACGCCATACTGGCATCAAACTGCACGGACTCAGCATTTAAGAGGAATGTATCTTTTCACCGTCTGTCGTACACTCTTCTAGGTGATCGATGGTGACAAATTGCCACCAATGGTCATGACAGTTTGCTCAACCAGTGGCTAGCAAAACCTACACCCGTGACTTCGCAAAAGGTAAGGTCTGTATTAATAAGTAGCATTTCATTTACTGCAGTTTGGTCTATCATGCGTTAACAGCAAGATGATCACACAACGATGCGGGTCTATGACTGGGGTTGCATGGAACTATGCCCACACCGAACCATATGAAAATATACCATGAATAAGAACATAAGTATCACTTATACTGCTTATAATTTGTTAGAATCTGAAAATTATAATAACTTAATCAAAATAACAACTTTATTAAATATGTTCTAAGAAAAGACCTAACAAACAAAAAACTACATCGTCTATAAATTTAAACTTTACACATTTGTCCCCTTCAGAACTGCAGACAAAAATTCGACCACTCTTATTATTTTACAATTTTACATATTAGAATACTTCTACATTGCGCGATAGTAATTCATTTATACATGGACAATTGAATGTCCTCGTGCATCGCTTATTGTCCAAACTGACCCATTAAGCACATCCTCTTTTTAAAACTTGAATATTTAATTACTTTTGGACGGTATAACAATACATCAGTGGTCTCAAATTCCTTAACCTGTGTCTTCAAACTTAATAATTATCATTTAGCTTTTGTTTGTTGTGGAACAATCCTCGAGTAATGGTTGACTAAACGCACCCCAATTAGCCCCTTGTCCATTGAACAACGTTTGTAGTAAAACATCAGTCTGCTTTTTGAATTTTCTGTCTACCCATGTAATTCCAGAAATAGAACATTATTATAGCACAAACCATCCGGGCCACTCAGCCCCAAAGCAGAATGTTTACGAATAACTCCAAACCCCCCATGGTCTCTACATGCGCACTGGCTGACCTCCAACCTGTTGAAATTACCTGTGATTATTTACGAGCTGCCAAGAAAGCAATGACTGGCGAGGGATGGCACGTGTTGAACGCCACTCAAACCACACGCTGCATGCATTCTGGACTGGATCAAGCGCGTGCCCCTACCCCGCAAGCATTTTGGACGGGCTGTCGGCGTCATTTTCTTACAGTACATGCTAATGTACTATGTAATGCTTTGCCACGACAACAAATTCAAGATTCCTATATACAAAACACCAGACTGACCGTTGTCACTGAATTAAATATACATTTAATTTGTCGAGCCGCTCCTACAGACACTGATTTGGTGGTGTAGCCTATTAGCCCCTACAACCCCATGATCGGATTGTAACTTACTGTTGTGAACCCAAAGAGCAATGACCATTTGCAAACTTATCATTTTACCTGAAGTATAAAGCAATTACCATTTGCGAGTTTAATTCTTAGTCACTTAAACTAAATCACAGATGGTCTATCATTCATACCAATAGTACAACCTGTCCCACAGGAACGAAAATATTACATTTGCATATGTCATACATTGCTATACAAGGTGAAATGTTAATGCCGCGCCAAACCAAAATTGATTTGTAAATCAAGTTAAGTATACAGAACGTATTTTGACCTTCTCCAGTGAAGATAGGCTGAATTGGAGTTCAGTTTGCTGCAAAATTGCGTTTTTGATGTTCAAAATGTCAGGATAAATGTTTGATTTCAGCTGGAGATAATGTTAACATTTCACTTTGTTTTCCTTGCCACTAAACACGATCATTCTAACATGTGACATGTTACACATGCTGTGACATGTTTCTGTTTTTTCTTCACATTGTCTGACAATTTATTTTACATAAACATACAAAAGTATCTTTGAATTTCCCTAATTTACATGTAAAAAATTTGGACGGCAAATATTCAGCATTTTTATAAACATCGTTTACAACCCAATGTATGGGACGGCGTATGTTGCAGATACGAATAGTTCATTCATCTTGCAAACTTAAAACAAAATAATACTAAAAATAGTTACACGATAACGCCACGATTCCATTACTTATAGAGATTCGGCATTTATCAGTAGAATATAATATTGCCTAAACAAAGATTTATGCCCTAAAGAAACCTCAACAATGATTCAAAATTATTATAATTTACTCCAATAATAGGTTGATCTACATGCTACATTATATAATTATTGTTGTCTGTACCAAATAACGTGTTTTTTTATTGTCACCATTTGAACTCAAATGTAAATTATGTAAATTTGACGATGTTGATTCTACCATTTCTGTTCCTGGGAAATGTATCGGAGTAAATTGTTCAACTATAGTTTCAGATAGACACAAGAAACTGGTTGTATAATTGAACACTTTCATTTAAATGGCAATAAACGGTCACGCCTTGAAGTAACGGTACCAATGGAGTAACATGTCACTCACATAACTTGGTGCATCTTTTTGTTGTATATTATAACAAGCATTTCTTTATCATTGATAACATTTTAATAAACCTGAGCTGAATGGACGAAAATACGCACGGACGAAGGTAGAGAAGAAAAGAGTTGAGAGTATGAACATTAAACTGCTGGATGAGATTCAGTACTAGCTCAAACCATGCCATACGAGCTTAAATCTCAAACAGAATCGGGCTTTAAAATCAGCCTCAAATATCAATGATGTAGTTTTTACTTACATTATCTCATAATAAGTAACGAATGGTTTGTTAATGCAAAAATAGGTTGTCATAGGTTGAACATATTTTACTTAACTTGCAATTTAAAATAACTTCCTCGTCTTTTTTTTGAAAACTTTCCAACCAAGCTTCAGTTAAAAGAGTGAGATGACGCACGAAAACTGCTAGGTATGTACATTTCCTTCTTGTACACATTGCCAGAAATAAATGGCTTTCGTAACACTTCAACAGATAAAACACTGTTAAAGCTATGTGTGGTATTTATCAACCAAAGTTTACAATTTCTAATCTGAAATCTTACGTCACCAATTATCCATGGAAACCTTTCTGGAAGCTGCCATGTGGGAGAAAATTGCCCAACATAAGCACACAGTTCTTGCCTCGATTTGTTCACTTGATTAAGAACATGTGTACAAAATCCCGGAAACCCCCCAAAACCGTTAGTGACAACCATATTGATTTATTTTGTTCAGTTGTATACAGTGTGTTTGTTGAATTCTAATCAATATGAATTCACGTCATACATTTAAGTTTGAGTTTGTGTTTGAGTTTGTGTGCGAACTTTATACACAAGAAAAAAGGTCATGCTCACTTTTTACAGCATGATAGGCCTATTTCATAATAAAAATGGTTGATATATTTCAATGTTACTTTGAGATCACAAATTTGCTACTTTACATACCGGTACTTTGATTACTTCCTGGGGAGGAAAACCAAGCAGAAGAATCAACCGACCCAACATTATCGTCACTGAAGTAAACACTACCATGGCTATCACAAACACTTCCAGCACTACCGCACAGGCTTTCTGTATCGCCTATCCCACTCTCAGAGGAGCTTCTGCTGCCCCGTGGACGTGGTGTTTGACGGCATACTGTGGAGCTAGTGTTCTGGATTGCACCGATATGATTAGTATCGAGTCTAACCTGTTTACAACGTCCATTGCTAAGGGTAGGTGTGCGTTCTGATGTTTCCATCACATCGCCATCCCTTCTTACATCCTCGGCCATCTGTTCATCTCGAAGCTCTGTAAGGAACTTGATGTATCTGATAGTAAGTCGGAGGATCTCATTCTTACTCAGTTTCTTGTCGATTGGATGAGTAGGAAGCACCTTACGAAGGTCTGAGAAAGCAGTACTTACGTTCTGCTGCCGCCATCGCTCTCTGCTGTTGGTAAAAATACGGCGAACCACCTTGGTGGGACCAGTGCGTTCCATGAGCGGCGCAAACCCGGCTTGTCTGACATTACAGAATACATTCTGGCTCCTCGGGTGAATGGTAAATGTGGAGTTGTTTTGAAGCTCAGAAAATCCTTGTGTGGTTGGTGAAGAATTGACCACTGTTGGGTATGTCCAAGTAACGTGAGGCGAATTCTGCATTCTTGCAGTTGGTTCAATGTTTGAAGTGTCCGCTGTGGCAGCTGGCAACGAACCAAGAATTCCATGCGGGGATACAGGCGACAAGACACAATTCTCTGTGCCTTGTGGGTGTGTCTTGATACTCAACGGACCCATGTTGGTTGATAGACCGAGAAGGAGACCCTTCTTATCCTCAGGACTCGCTGCACGAGTGAAGGTCAACGTCTCTCTTGAAGTGTTGGGTGATGCCACGGACCGACACGTGGCTCTGAGATCAAGCAATGATCCAGGCCCTGCAGGGCTGACTGGCATTGTCACTTGAGGAGATGGAACATGCAGTGCCGCAGGAAGAGTTCCATGTCCCCGACCAATGCCTCCTAGAAGGTTAGATGTGACTGCTGCAGAGGCCATCGCTCATGACCCAATCAGACCAGAGTTTAGAAATATCAAGGTACGTCCAAACCCCTGGACAAAAAAAGATAAGACATACATTAATACATGCTCCATAGATCAACGATACCACCCCAGGTTTAATTACGGGAGTTTCGAAGACACGCGGATGCAAATAAGCACAGGCATATTACACCAACTGCTTGAGGCCTCTTCAAGGAATGTTAGAAATCAAATCACTTGTTTTTGTAAAAGGTTACTTTCTTTGGAGGAGTACACACTCGGCTAGAGCACATACGGAGGTCCACAGTACGCTCCGAGTATGTAGCAATGACAGAGGTAAAAGATAAGACATACATTGTCTTTTTACATAGGCTTGTGCCTAACGAACATTGTGTCTCAATCCGTTCGATTGCAAATACATTTCTGTTCCCCCTCTTCGACACGCCAACGGTTAGATTGGTTAGTTCTCGTAGCCTAATTCAGTTTGTATTTATCTAATCGTCTTTAGTGAATTACCAAATTTTGATCACACTTCATTTGTTCATCAATCTATCACTTCTCATAGCAGGTGAGTCATATCGAGAAATCTGGAGGTTTGAAAACCACATCTGGCATATTATGCTCACATTGCTGTAAGAAGATTCTCTTGTAATGTTATCAACCACGTAAGTGACTACATTCAATGAGTCCCTGTGCATATCTGAATAAAATGACGTAAACACGCGCGTCTAGTTTGTTTATTTGTTGTGTCATTCGAATACCGGTGTGTGTTGATGTTTATGTGCTGCATTTGTATACAATAACCGAACTATCCCTACCATGAGTCGTTATACCACAGAGCAAGGGTCATACGAAGGATTTGTTTTACAGCCTGCTATGCATGCGTTTACTGTTTCCATTTACTTGTTAGCAGACACGGGCTTCGGTTAAATTGCAATGCGACTTTGGCACATACTTGGTTGAGCATGTTTCGTTTTAAATTCAGAAACTACCATGGGGTACAGTATTTTATAAGGAACCAGATCGTCGGTACCCGTGTGGGCGCGCTCAGACACGTTTTGGCAAGTTACTGTCCTGGACACGGAAATGAAGTAGGTCCTATACCTCTTCGTTATTGAGTGTTCGTGGAAATGGGTATTCAGGTCGTTAGGTTTACTGACCGGTTTAATTACAATAGGCCTAGTCTATTTGTTTATGTCAATAAGTTAACACACATTTGTGTATCATTTCATTGAAAGTCTTCATGGATTAAATAGGCCTATAGAAAAGTTGCATGTTTATTTGCTATCTGGTAACAACCAAAGAACTTAGGAAAATTATGAAGGATATACGAATTGATTCCTTTACGGAATCATAGCATAAGACAACTAAACTGGACACACGTTTTTAAGAACGGTAATAAAATGTAATTGTTTTTTTTTATAATACGGCACAGTAGGCCTAAACTATATGATCACCTTATAATGTAAACGGACTCAGCCCAGTAAAAATGGTTTTCAAAATACTTGTTTAACTGTCCCCAGCCCGTGACAACGAACTTATGATGTTACTGTGTCTAAATCCAGGTGTTTCTCCAGGAGCAATTCCAGCCTGGTGTATTACTAAATAATTCACCATTAAGCCCCAGGTGCTCTCTTGTTTCCCAGAATATTACATTTCATGGTAAAATCACTTTCTGGTATTCCTTCAGCTATTTGTCGAAACATAATATGGCGCTATGGCTAAAACAATCATAAAGTAACTTCCTTGTGTGTAATATTTCATGATGAAAGATGTATAAATAAATCAGCAAATTTGTTCGTGTGTCTACCATTCTGTAAATCTTTCCATGAAATTTCGAAGATGGAAAAGTTTTTACTTTCCTAACCTATGTCATGGTTTGTTATTTTTTTTCTACTGAGTTAAATCACAGTATGAAAATACCGATAAAACAGAGTAGGCCTATACTATCATTATAAATTAACATAACTACGGGGAGATACAATTGGCTGTAATTATAACACACTATTTGAGGCACGTGCAAAAAGCTGTATTTAACCACGGACCCATCCACTCAGGAAATCCCGACCAAAGGGGTTTCCTGTTGTACGATTTAACTTTAAGTATCAATTATTCAATCACTAATAGCCACAGCCCCACTTAGTAATGCCAAATAAAATGCTTATCCTTCAGGCCTTATTCCTCAACTGTTTTTGCACACAGGGGACTAAAACCGTTTAATTCAGCAAATTAAGAATTGTCAGATAAACATTAAAAGCCACAATTAATTTGTTGATGGCAACAAAGTTATACTTTTTGACCCCTCACCCTTGAATAGGCCTGTAAAATAACTACGAATGAAATCAAATAATCAATCCAAAATAAATAAGAAGGGGAAAAATGAAAAAGGAAAGAAAGGAAGGAAAATAATAAATGTGTTCAACCAAACACTTTGCATTTGGTTTGAACGAATAATTCAATGGAATTTCAGACCGTGGTATTATATCAATTTCTAATTGATATTAACTAGAATGGCCACGACCAGTGCCCTGGTATGACCTGATGAATTTCCTGCTTGTTCTGGTCGTGAAACAAAAGTACGTTCAATATATTCCAGGGCACTGTTCATTTTGTTAAACTCAATGAGCATTTCCGCATTATGCCATTAAGGGACAGTCACATCGAATGTACTCCAGTAAAACTGCAATCTTAATTGCACAACATTGAGAATTCATCACTTTGGGTCTGTCTATTTATCAGCAAATTTCTAGCCAACAATTAGTAAAGATAATTATGAATATTTAGTGTTGTTATTGAATGCAATCTGGCGTGGACATTGCCGTAAGTTTATAACCATTTTTAGGGGGAAAGGAAATATTTATATGTGCATTGTTAAATTTGATTCGTCGCTCAAATTAGAGATAAACAATCTTCGTATAGACTAAGCACCACGTGTTAATCTTAAATCATAGTGATATAATGTGCAATATAGACTGTATATTGTAGAAAACATTTAAAAAGTAAAACACCAATAATACCGTTATTTACCAATTCCCCATTATAACATTAAACACTCAATCTCGACTAAGGAAAGTAAATGGGTAAATATGAAACAAGCTAGCGTTTAAGCCAGCTCAAGAATAGGAAAAAACATATTTCCCGCAAAAATTTACATTGGATGTAGGCCTATTTTGTTGCCAACATCAAGGCCCGATACATGGTGTCGACACAACAACTGGAACAGGGAAAACAACGTTTCATAAGAACATTACACACTTAAACTGGGCAAGAGTTACTCAGGGACTAAACAAACTACTTACCTTCAATGATCTGAACCGAATCCTTGGCTTGCAAAGTTGTGGCTTGCTATGGAAGCTGGCAATGTTTCCTTGTGAGTTGGCTTGCTCTAGATTGACGGAGTTGACACGATCACCACCGAGTATATCAGTTAGGATACGGTCACAGTGGAGGTATTTGCCTATTCAAGGCAGCCTTCTCATTGGTCCGTGATATGACAGACCTCAGGGCAGTTAGTCAAAGTGGTTGAGCCCAATACTCTCTTGGGATACCAAAAGGGATCAACCCACAGATGACGGCACGTGTTAGATGCGCCACCTTCTCCTTAGATGTCGCCGTACCAGACTAAGTCCAGCTCAGTTACACACAATCTGACAGTTGATATGCAAAACGATTGCGGATGTTTTATTCTCACGAAAAGATGTTTTTTAACTTTCTTGAAGAACTCCCATGTTTTAGAGGGCCCGACAACGTATACTTGTATAATTCATAACTCTGCCGTTATTCCTTAAAGTCGAAAATTTATATGCGGAGCTCAACTTGAAGAGAGACAGCATATAGGTCGTAAGACTTGATGTAATCTGCAGCAGTTTAATCGTGTCGTACTTGCTGACTTGGATTGAATCTGCTAGAAAGCATACTTCAAGAGTAAGCCCCAACTGGTAGCTTTTATAAGAACCCATGGACCACTTGTTGATGCATTTAGCTGGCTGGCCTCACGACGACGCTTGATTGGCATGACCACCGACTCTAACCATGGAGCAAACACACCATGTCACCGTTCACGTTTAGCTATTGGGCCTCTGCGCATGTCCGAAATGTGCGGCAAGCGTGTACCACCTCACTTCATGCAAATTGCGTCAAGAACCACTAGAGCCTAGATTGTACCATTCTTCAAGCGGGGGGGGGGGGGGGG
>CM021538.1:10715650-10738493 GCA_010994315.2 Pisaster ochraceus | reverse complement strand
TCCCCCCCCCCCCCCCCACTTCCCGTTCCCAGGATTTATGGCACTGACCCACAAGTAGGTCACTGTTTATCGACCAGTCGAAATGGTTAGAAGACGTGAGGCAAGGCAGGTACATTTATTCTTCAAATTGTCTCATAACAAGTCGTATAGAGTCTCTAAGACAAAATTATAGACAAACCACGAAAATACGTGGGACTAATGTCGACTTGACCTCAATCTTGACCTTTTACAAACATATACCTTAACTCTGAACATGTATTACGCATGTCCAAACATGTGCCACAAAATGCTCCGCGCATGTGTTTACCATTGGTGAGTTCCTCCTGAAACAATGTATGTAAATGATCCCGCAATGATCGAAACGACACAATAATAAAGAAACACTAAACGTTTATGTTATTATAGGACAGAAAGGGTGTTTAGAACTATTCAAAACAAAGGAAAGTCATTAAATACTAATGATATGTTTTTATCCAATATTGTAGGGTGAGGCACGTTCAGAACGTAGTGTACAAGGCAATGGTGTTTCGCTCGCGATCTTTGAATGGTGTAGTGTAATCTGAGCTAAATCAGGTCGTAGGTAGGGGAGTCTGGGTCACTAGGAAGGGTGTGGGTGGATCAGACTAAACAACAAGAAACACCTGTAACGTCTGCAGACCTTATTGCGTCACATGACCCATTTTCAGGTCAACTCTGGACCCTCTTCAAGGTCAACAATAATGTCTAGTAGTTTCGTTAATGCAATTACGGTGCCAGTTCCTAGATAGTTCGCCATATCCGACTGCACATGGCTAAGCTAACAGCAGGTAAATCTGATAGGGGTTTGAGGCGTTAGCCTATTATAAATTACTGTAATGTTTATTTACGAAGAAACAGAATCATGCACTGTGTAGTCACCTGTAGCTTTGTCCGCTATTGTTCAAGTTGTAAGGTCAGCCTTCATCGTACAAATACGACTTGGCTTTTCCTAGATTTAATTTGTGCTCTAGAAGAGAGAAGATCGTCCCGAAGGTGCAAGGACATGCATGAAGCTAAAGAGGCGTCTACCTGTAATTAGTATGGCTTTGCTCGATACATAATGAGTGAGGCCGACGTTGTTTCCTGTACTCTTGATAATGCATATTTGTTTTTGTTTGTTAGCAAACAGTTAAATAATGCGGATCGGTAAAACCGTCAATATCATGAATTGTTATTAACAATTCCAACTTTATGTAGGGTCCGTTTCATTAATGCGGCGCTTGATTTCGTCAAATATGTTATTTTCACTTATTACTAAAATGACCTGGTTGGTTGATGTAACTGTTGGTTACTGCACTGGCGATTATATCGGGCAGGTTTTCATCACCTATGGTTTGCCCTTTTACTTGGATTATTCATATACCTTAGCACCTTATTCCCTGAAGACTGGCCCTCAAATAATATTTATAATTATGTCTTTAGAGCAGGGGAAAGAGTGGATGGTTCGAGGCTTTAGCTGCCAGTGTGATCAAAAGCAGAATCACTGACAAACCTCCACCATCTGCTTGCAGCCGTCAACAATCCCCTCTAGCCAATAACTGCTGTCAGATGGCGCGTCTTTACTGTTTGATAACGCCCCTGATGTCATCATTAGCATCTCTACGTCTGTAGAGTAAGGCCACGACTTTCACTGCGTGTGCTTTGAGCAGCTAATTCAATTACATTGAGACTACTTTGCGATTGAGTTCACGGATATAAATAATCGTTTCAGAGTAATTGAGAGGAGAAAACACATATATATTCCGTTCAAAATGAATGTAAGCTCTGAGGGCTGTAAATGCCAATAGTGATTATTCTATTACTGAGGAGATTCACGAGGAGTCGTTTCCTGTAGCGGTACTGCTCCGACTGGGCTTTACATTTTGGCAAACATTATCATGACCTCTTCGTCTTGTAGACGCTGTTGATCTCAAGACGCAGACCTATTGCTTACTCGAACCACAGAACAAGCTCCTCGCTGGATGCTCAAAGTTACCTGTACTTTATTAACCTTAAATTCCATCAACATGAACTTTACTTTGCCGTTCAAATGTTGTTATGCCCCAAGCCAGAGTAAAACTCATTGCTGCAGACTATTACAACCCCCTCATCGTTCACAATTAATTTATGGAAACTCATTTGAACTGATCCTCATCGTCAAATAGCCTATACGTGTACGGTATGTCAATGTACTTTTGAATGTTAATGGAGGACCACAAACTGAAATAAAATATTTTTAGCTTTATTGTGGTATCCTAGACAATGCCCCGGATTTCCGTTGTCTTTTTGTGACTTTAGTCTTTTTTTAATTTCTTGAAATGTTTCATTTTTATTCTCTATTAATTTTGAGTTTGAACAAAGACAAATTGACGGGAGCGGGACTTGAACCAACGACCTCCGGATTAACGTACCGGAGCTCTACCAACTGAGCTATCCAGCCCTATGTTGGCGGTCTCCCTATTAGTCAATGTCTTTGTTCGGGGTGCCAGTCAGAAGCCATTCAACCGTTAACTGCCGTGTAGCCAGGGATCACACCCAAGTTTACCATACAACCTGGAAGCGGCAGCCACGGGATCACCTTAAAGGGATGCGACTTTTTATTCTCTGTAAGATTTCATTGGAGATTGTTGCATAAAAAATAAAAAAATTAATAAAGAACCCATACAAACAAACAAAACAAACAAACAAACAAACACCCAACAAACAAACAAACAAACAAACACCCCAACACACGTAATGTGACTCTCTTAATGTTTGAACAGTGATTACAGTTGAATGGTTCAGGCAGTCTTGGCCTGTTTCAAAGTACATTGTAAATCAAGTTCTCCGAACAAATGTTGGCAGAATATTCCGTTTCAAAACGGAAGGAAAAATGTATTGGTAATAATTCATATATATGTATCATATCATACAAAATAACATGGAATTTCCTTCACACATTCCACGCACAATTGAACGAAATATCGGTGAAAATTGAGTGTACATGGCCGTTGGTAATGAGCGGATGTCGGGTCACGAAAACAACACATTTAAATCTTGCAGCTTTAATATTACTAACCGTTGACGGAAATGTTAACGTTCCGAATCTCAAATTAAAGTTTCTTACTTCCTGTTCTTACCAGGAAAAAGGTGATATATTAATAAACATAATTTGTTGACCATTTTTTTGTGAATATGAAAGTGTAACATAATAATGTTTTTGGAAGAGGCATACCGATGATGAATTTCCCCCTGAAACCTGACGCGTCCCAATCTAGAGTTAGTTTTATATCAACAGGTTTAACACATTTGGCTTACTTATTATATTCATAGAGTTTCAATAAATGCTTACGCTGCCTTCTTATTCTGTATTTGCAAGCACTATCTTGTAAACTGTTTTTGGGTAAACGCTCAGATAGTCCTAGTTTTTTGATATGCTGAATCTAGGAAAGGGTAACTTTTTAACCCATAACGTTTGTCTTTTCTAAAAAATAACATTCTTTTCTTAGGAAAGTAAAATCTGATAGTTATATCATGTTTTTAGAATTTTTGTAGCTAATATTTCAGCAAAGAAAACCACAAAAATGGCTCTGCTGGCGGATTGTTTTAAATACCAATATAATAGGCCTTATATAGCAAAGATATTGTAATCATGCATCCCTAAATATGGTTCCTTTGTTTTAAAAAAGCCTTACGGGCAGGATTTACATTTATCTGTTAGCACTCATGACGTCATTCACAGCAATAACAAAAACATAAGTGAATAAAAAATGATGACGAGAGAATACATGTTTTGTCAAGACCCAAAGAGGAGCAACTAGATCGTCTCTAGTATCTCATCTTTGAAGTTCAAGTATAAATTGGTTGAAGTGGACCCCAGAGGGTCTGGGTTCTAGCCTAGGTGCCAGCTATTTGCAGCTAGCTTTAAGGCTTAGAGAAATGTCATAGAGTATTTCCTTCACTGGTATCATCCATGTCTGGACTATTTTGCGAGTCAACGTGAAAGCAAATGACACGTGTACTAAAAGACGTCCCACTGTCTTTCATCGATTAGCAGGGGAAGTTCAGTTATTGGTTGTACCGTTTTATTCAATTCAATCAATTTAACAAGATTATGGCAACTATGGTGCTTTATTCATTCTAGTAGCCAAGCAAAAGTGATGGAAATTGAAGGGGAAATCTGCAGATTTTCTTAAGAAAATCATAATTTAATATTTATGTGTCATTTACAAATGTTACGAAACATAAATTAGCGATTACACTTATGTTCTATAATAAGAACAGTGGGAGTATAAACCACGTCCAGCAGTGTGAGTGTTTACAGTCAACGAACAACCACGCAAGACGCCACGTCCATAAGTTATTACCCACGCCATACCTTGATATACGGTGTAAGCGAGAAAAACATTGTATGCAGACATTTTTATAACTTATATCTCCTCTTTAAAGTAGTGATAAGGATGAAATTGTACTGCTGGGAATTCTACACGTCAACATGGCCGAAAATTTGTTGCATTTTCATCCTGTTATGTCCGGTATGGAATGAAATAATGAGTAGGCCTAGTCAGGTGGAGTTGCTACAACTTCGCTTTAGTATTTTCCCGCTCTCGGCAGGGCTGTTTTTAGTTTGCAGTTATTTAATTTTAGTCAAAGTGACATTAAAATGGAAAGTCATGCTTATTTTTTCCTTAAACTGTCGTTGTGATCTTGTTTCTAAAATGACCCCATTTTAGTCAGGTTCAATGTCTGGAAGACCTTGAACAAGTCTTGTGGTTTATGCCGTCTTATCATGTGCCTCCAACTGCAAAAGGTTGTCACTTGACAATGCAGTATTACAAAAGGTTTATGTGTTGTACAATTATTATTGATGGTATTCGTTTATAATAACGGAACGGTCAGTTAATCTGCACTTGTGGTTTGACTACCCACCGCTGTTAAAATAGTAAATGAGGGTGGAGGTGCAACTACGCCGATCTTCATGAGGTACTTTCCGGGCTGTCACACAAAACCAACTTATTTCTACATGTGTATTACAGCCACCTTTATAGACTGAACTTAAAGCAACAAATACATAATTTTTTGTTTAAAAACTATGATTTTAATATTTTCTAAAAGCTTATGGATTATAAAGCTCACCAAGAATCCTCCAGAGAAATATACAGAAATACTGTCAAAGTCGCAGAAAAATCAAAAGACCAACACACAGTTGCTTATTTTGATTGCCGCAACCAAAATAAGTCCGATATGAACTTAGCAATAGTCCCTGACAAAGCAGAAACAAATCCTCTGTTGTCGCCGTGACCAACGAAGATGAAGTTTCACTTGCTGCTTGCATTGTGTTGATTAAAAACTCTGGAATCAACATTTATTTACTTCTTAAAACAAACAAAGAATATGGCATTTGTATTTTACCTTTAACTAAGACCACATTCTTTTGATTCTACCGTTACAAAGATTGGTGTAGGCCTGTTCAGTGACTTTCAAATCATGTGGGAAAACAAGACAAGTCAACTCGGGTGGGGTTCGAACCAACGACCAAACAACCTGACCAGCTAGGCCCAGACTGCCAGTAATGTAATGGATGTAATAATTGCAATGGGATATCCTGATTCAATTATATGTAAGATATTCTGAGCCCATAATTCATAAGTTCAAAAATTGTTCGAAGAAGACTAAACTTAAACCAGTGCATTGATACCAATTCTTGTTTTTTGAGGTAAAACTAACGTGTTTTTCTTTGTCTATATTTAGCTCCAACTATAAAGGGTTACCACATCACCTGATGTCCTTGTTTGTACCAACTCATTCTGTGCAGATGGCGGCTCTAATGTTATAGGTAAAGACATGTGATTTGATCATACTGTCCCTCGGGCCATTGCTCTTGTTGCTTGGTGCGGTGGAGCACACCTAAGGCGTTAACTTTTCCTGTCAGCAGTCTGGCATGAAGGTACAACCTGTAGTGGCGCCATGTAGGCTGGGGCATAATACCCAGTCCCCACTCCTCATGATTACCATACCCCGTCATCCATGCTACTTACGTTTAACCGGAGGCTACATGGGTTTACTATCAGTCGGGACATACGTTAGACCCTTGTAAAACTAGCCTTCATCCTTATGGCTAACCTAACACGTCGGTTTCTTGTGAAAAACAAGAATCTTACATTTAATGTATATTGTGCATGAACA
Organism: Pisaster ochraceus; assembly: GCA_010994315.2. NCBI lineage: Eukaryota > Metazoa > Echinodermata > Asteroidea > Forcipulatida > Asteriidae > Pisaster > Pisaster ochraceus. The sequence continues at coordinate 10,732,331 of CM021538.1, read as the reverse complement.
TGCACCAACGTTTGTTGGAGCAGTTTCTAAATGCAATTTGACTTCCGTGACTAGTGATGGTGGAAGTGGTTGTCTGAGTTGGGAGGGGATTGGGAGGGGATTGGGAGGGGTAAGGAGAATCAGTGGATGGTAGAAAATGATTCTTACACTTAACGATCAGTGAAAAAAACATTGGCTAGGGTGGCCTAGCCCAAAAAAGTGTCGTTTCTCAAGGGGGGGGGGGGTAGTTAACCTCTTCAGCTGGATTACCGGTCCTTTTTGGGGAATGAGCTGAATAATAAAGAATATAACGTGACTTTATATGGGTGGGACGTAAAGCCGTAGCTGGATCTCGTGTTGTGCAACGCACGATTCCAGTGCACTTGTCGCTAAGAAGAGAAGGGGGTTTGCCCCGGTTGCTGAATGCACCGTAGCACCTTGTAAACCTTTATTATTTGCTACATCAATTTGGTCTCATAATTCAAAAAATTCAAAAACCTGTCTTAAAATGTGTATGTCTGTTCAATTAGCGCCTTGAGTAAATGCGTAGGCATTTATTGGTAAATGCCTACGTGTACTATGTAAGACTCTATTATTATTATTACTGTTATTATTATTATTGTTGTTATTATTATTATTATATTCTGACTACCCAGTGATTGCCATTAGTCGAAATTACAACCCGAATACTAAGTTCAATTCTTTTTCCTTTGTTTTAGAAATAATTTTCTCCGATTCTCCTCCAGTCTGTTTCTTCGTATGGTGCGGAAATGGACAATATTGTTTCGGTTATTCTCAGAAAAGTTGCCCCAACCATAATATTGGTTTAATGGACGCCAAAAGGCAACAATTTGCATTCCATGCATGACTTCAAAAATGTTCTTTCGAAAGTTGGTGGCAAATCACTACCAGTAGTTGCTGATTTTTCTGCAACTCTCAAATCACACCAGCGATCACCCGAAATGTTAGGAATCTTAATATCTGTTTGCGCGAAGCAGGACAAATGATCTCACGTTTTCATCAACGTGACAAATGAATGAATGAAACATTAACGGAATCTAACTATTTTTCGGATCCCTCGAGCGGGCCATTAGACTCCATGCCTTGAAACACTTCATGATTTGTGTTTACAAATATTTCTGTACCTGCATCTTTGACCAAACCCCTGAACGTTTGTCCCAGATGATCCGCTATGTGCCAGTGGTGTACTGTCATTTAATACACAACAGATCACTTTTCAGAGTAAATTTGAAAAAAAGTAAAAGACGCTTCTTTTGAGAATTTACAATTATAACAAAATCATGCACAAATAATCAAAACATACTGCACCCTTACTTAATATTTGTGACAATGATAGGCCTATCTCTATTTATTTCTGTATGAGACGTTACAAAGGAGTTTGTGTAAAAGCAGGCCAAATTTAAAACAAGTTATTCCCACTGCTCATCGAAAACAACACAAGGGGAAATGATCCAAAGGTTTAATAGTTCTTCTCGATCAAGTCCAGTGCTATTTAACTTAAAAGCAGAGCCTGAGCAACAGCACAGTACGCACCTTTTGGAGATAGCGATTCTGAACAAAAGCCGTCGGCAAGATGTGCAATAATCGGCCGTAAGACTTAACTTCTTAAAACGAATTTTGATCGAAAAATCATTATTGTTTTTCACGTATGCCCCCACACAATGCAGGAATCACTTGTTTTGTACATGAATGCCAAAAGGTGAGATAATCACTGTTGTATATTACTGGTATTTTCTTTAAGTGTATCTAATGCAAGTTTACAACTTCTTGGACTAACAGAAAATAACCTTAATTAGATCAATTTTCACCATCAATATGGCATAAAATCAGGCATCTTTAAAGCACACTGATCGCACAACTCCAAATCGCACAACGAGCACTGCAAGAATACTCCGCGCAAGACTGGTGCGTATTCCAGCATTGTTGGAAATAATTTTGCACATTAGCGTAGTGTGTACTGGTTAGTGAAGAACATTGTCTCGCAAATAGCAGTTTTCGGGTGCACATTAAGCAAGCTTTCAAGTTGAAAAGCCTTTATTGTTCTTTTAAAAGTCACCCAACCAAGTTTTCCACGTAATAAAGGTGGGACTAGGTTCTAGGAGTGAGGCATCCCTTGGAAGTCGGGGCTTGTGTGGATGTATTTATGTAATCCAGCCTTGAAGCCAAAGGAAAAGACAATAAATTCAGATTTACACGAATCATAAATAATTACCCGGACAAACACCAGAGGTGGCAAGTTCATAAAATACTTGGCAAAACGAAGCAAAAGCGACCTTGACCAATCTTTGGAGAGGCTTAAGTACCACAAATCCCCGCGTCACATCCCACCTCGCCCGCTGAGATGGTGTGATATACAACTTGCCTCTCGTGGGATGGAAGACTGTTATCTCGCCCAATGGGGGCACTGCTGAATCAACCAAGGTCATGGAACGAATATGAATCATTGTCTTACGGTGTCTGTTATGATAATAAAAACATAACTGTCCTTAAACACATGCTTGATGTTTGTGTTTTTATCACGGCGCCATTACAACAAATTATTCAAAATTCCTTCTTTTTGTTCCTTTGTGTGCGTGTGTGTGTGTTGAGGCTGGGGGTTATACTTTACCAAAACAAACTATTTTCAAGAAGTGATGTAAGTCATAGGCCTACTGTTAATTGTATTAGTCGATGTCCTGTTAGTTTACAAGGAAGTTGTGCAAAACAGAATTTTAATTGTGGCAACCAAACAAAATGTCATGTTCCGATTTTCTTCGTTCTCATTTTGTTAATGGTCAAGCATCCCACTCCCTGGTCACGCCTCTGCCAAATTCACTTTGCCTACAATGGGATCAGCTACAATGGGATCGGCTACAATGGGATCGGCTACAATGGGATCGGCTACAATGGGATCGGCTACAATGGGATCAGCTACATTGGGATCGACTACAATGGGGTCAGCTACAATGGGATTGGCTACAATGGGATTGGCTACAATGGGATTGGCTACATTGGATCGGCTACAATGGGATCAGCTACATTGGGATCGACTACAATGGGATCGGCTACAATGGGATCGGCTACAATGGGATTGGCTACACTGGGATTGGCTGCATGGAGATTAACTACAAAGGGATTGGCTACAATGGGATCGGCTCAATGGGATTGGCTACAATGAGATTAACTAATGGGATTGGCTACAACAGGGTTGGCTACGATGGAATTGGCTACAATGGGATTGGCTATAAGGGTTGCCTATAATGGGATCGCGTACCATAATAGAGAGGAACTGTGGATGTGTACTTTGGGTAACATGTTCAAATACCAACCAGGCAAGCTGGGGACAAAGTGTTCTCCCTAAGAATCTTCCAGTCTCGATGGACTGGGAAGGAATTGCCCCAAACCCAGAATTATCTTCACCACTCGGTAATTGTGTAGGCTATATGTATACATTATGTTTCTTGGGTGTGTACAAACCATGATTGCAAACCGTTCGTAGTATCAGTTGTTTCTAGAGAGGCACGTATGCATCGACTATAATGCAGTTAATATTTACTGACAGATAGAGGACTCTTTACTGCGCATGGTTGTCTGGTGGGTGCACCATCAAACAAGCTCCCCATAGCAACCAATGCTAACTGATATTTATTCCAAAGTACAAACGAAAATTTTAAAAAGTCTCATCCTCTTGAAATCACATCAAATCAAACATTTTGCTGTCAACTAAACTATATTTTCCTTTTCAATTTTCAGTACGTAAGCCGTAGGACAAAAACATAAACATGAAAACCCCCTTAACAAGTAAACTGGCCAGACTCTGCTTCAGTAAAATGGTCCTACACATTCATTTTATAATTGTGTATTATTCAATTAAATTAAATTAAATTTAATTCAATTCAGTTTATTGGTTCTTCATGGAGGGGTTGCATACATGCAATACACAAAATAGTAACACAACAAAATATCTGTACTGAATATAAATTAGATCAAATTAACAAACTGTTAGCAGAAAGTAGTTAAAGTAATTAACGTCCAGGCTGATCATTGAGAAGACGGATAGCGTATGGCATGAAGGAGTTGAGATATCTGTTTTTTGCATCGAAGTGACTGCCGTCTCCTACAACTCCTTATTCTGATGAAAAGTGTGTTGAGTGGATGTCAATTTTACTTTTGCTGCCTCTACTTTAGATAGAACTCTTTCTTTACAAGTTTCATCCGAGTGTCTATCCTTAGGATTTTTGATGCTTGTTTCACAACCCTTCTCATTTTATCTGTATCTTGTTTTCTTGATCCATTGAACCAAACCACACAGTCATGAAAAAGCACTTTTAATAACAGATGAGTAAAATAGAATCATAATTTCCTTGTCTACATCTACATGAAAATAATTTAATTTACGCAAAAAATACATTAATATATTACCCTTTGTGATGAGCACTGAGCAATGGTTACTCCAATTCAGCCAACTGTCATTTATTGTGTCCAAGTATTTGTAATTTTGCACAATGTCAATATCCTACCCATTGAGGTAAATACTATTAGCTGAAGGGTCCACTTTATATGCCTGACATCAAACACAATCTGTTTTGTTTTGGGGGGATTTTGGGGGGTTAAAAAAAAGGGCAACATAGGGCCATAGTCAAAGGGCCAGTTTACCCAAAATGCTCCAGGGTGAAAGTCAACAGCCCGAGGGGAACAATTTGACAACTTCTCAAAAATCAATTGAAGCGATGACCTTCAAATCTTTGATTTACAGAAAAAGTTGTCGGGTTAACTTGTTATTCATAAGGATAATTGCATGATTTTCTCTCTATTTAGTGCAGTGCACCCTGATGCCGGCTAGGAAATCACGATGTTGCAAATCGAAGTAAGCGGTGCACAGAATAAGAATAAATCAGTAAACGCTTTACAATTAGGCAATAAAGACAGAAGGTCTCGAATTCGCAGTTGGATTAAATACTTTGAATCCGGGATCATGAATAGAGTGTCTGATCTTTAACCTGGGCCTCTGTTACCAGTCAATGACAATGTGTCAACGAAGCTCCCTTTGTATTACTATAGGCCCCTACGCGTTCACCTTTCACTTTGTTTTTGAAAACCCACACAATTTTGGAAACCCATACAGTTTACAAAAATTGTGGAATCGGTGAATCTGTAACAGCTTACGATCATTGGCATGAGCTGAGTTTTACCTTAAGTTGCATGAGTTTGACCACAAACATTACTTCCTTTAAATCACCTCCGTCGAAAACCTTTCTGTAGAATACTTGGTAAATCCAAGCAGGTTGGTATCTTCTAGGTGAAATCATGTTTTTTCCATTTACATTTGTACACATTTAAATATAATTTCATACACAAGAATATTCCAACATTGATAGGCCTTTATTAAGAAATTTTAAAGATACAAAGTGATGTGCTCGGCTAAGAAAATATACTGCTCCAAATTGAGAACTGACCGTCCGGTCTGCCTTCCCAAATTGAATTTGTGCCTAAACAAGCCTCAATAACGTCATTGGTGCGTGGTGTGGTCATTGAATCCTTTATTCCACTTTAATACGGCAAGTTGTTTAATATTTAGCGTTGGCACGGGTTGATAAAAGACTTCTCTTTGTGGTGGTGCACACTAAAGAGGGTTGACGGAAAGTTTGATAGGATATTGTATTAGACTGAGAGAGTCTCGCGCATATTGAAAAATTGGGCTCTGTTCATCTGCGCGATTTCGTTTCCTTCGCGCGTAATAGCAATGGACACTCGGAACCAGAACTCAAGGTTCCCCAAACGTATTCACTGGCAAGATCAGTAATCTACAAGAACAGAACAAACAAACAGATTTTCTTGAAACACTATAGGCCTACAGTTCCTCGAAATATCATTTCGAGTAAACGAATTATTTCGTTTACTCAAAATAATATTTCGAGGAATTGCAGGCCTATAGTTTTTTGAGAAAACGAAATGTTACTTGGAGGAAACGAAATACTAAACATCTACTAACTCGTTTAAGCCGTCGGGTTATTGGTACGATAGAATTATTTCGCGCATGACAGTGTTACAGACGGTTTCTTGTGACAGTTAGTGAGGGTAAGCATGGAGATAGAAATAAATAAAAATAAATACACCTTCGTACCCCTCCCCATCACAAAACTATGACAACGCTGGGCCTACATTAAATTTAAAACCTACGATAGAGTTGAGGTACATAAATATGAGGTCGTGTGCATTCATTGGACGATCGTCTTTATCTTAATACCCACTACCCGTTCGGTAATTCGTCTTATTTACCAGCGTGTCATATCCAATGTATACATGAATGATCCTATTTCTTCCAGCACGCTGAAAACAACAAGTATAACACATAATGATTCCGGGGACAAATAAGGTCAAATTGCTCCTAAAAGAACACAACGCCATTGTCCTTCCTTTATCAGAGCAATGGTAAGTAACTATAGCTCAATTAGCCACAAATTATAACAAATAATTAGTATTGTCAACACCCATTGTATAATGGCCGAGATTACATTCCTACATCGGTAGTGGACACTGGTAATACAGCGGTATATCAAGAACGTTAATTGTACAAAACAATAGTTTCTAATTAGGCAAGATTGATAATTTCATTTGTTTTCGAAATACTAAACACAAATAAAACAAGTTATCGCGAGATAATGTAAAATACTTCGTGATAAATCATCGCCCATGCACTATTTCACGCTTTCAAACGGACCAGTATTGTTAGCCACGAAACAAGTCTTTGCAAAAAACATATCGCAAAACGTAACTGCTTGATAGGGCAATTTCAAAGAACTGACATTCTATTTTGCTCATTATTGTTTGAAGGTTACTTTTGTTTCCAAAGCTTTTGAAATAACTCTTTTTATGTACACGTTTCTTCTTCATTGCAGCTTTCTATTTTGCTTCAAGTCAGAATGCAACATTTTTTGAAGCAGAAAACAGGTGTAGACCTTTTAAGGACCCTGAAAAAGGAAGTGTTCCATCTTTTTCAACCTAATAAATTATTGACAGCCCCACTTGATCAGATAGAGGTAGAATCGTCACTAAATCCATCAATTTGGACGTCTTTGGTTCCTTTGGAGTTTTCAGTTGAATTAACCATTTTTAAGCAACCATACGAGTGCTCCTCCATGGTATTGCTTCATGTTGTGGTGAGTTGAGTTCAGGTGGCAAGCTTTATGGAAACGATAGACCCATCATAACAATACGTCAAACACCAACTTGACCCTGGATTGACATCTATGCTCTAGGCCTATAGTTCAAAATAGGATACATACTGTATCGATTATCCCACAGGAAACTTAATTAGGTGGGACTCGAACCTGCGCCTTTTGAAACACCGTTGCGAGTCAAGTATTACCGTAAAGCCAGTTCGACTTCATACAGCTGTGGGTACTTGAAATACGTTTGTAAACCAAATGAGTATCAACCTATGACGTGTAATTGCTCAAATCCAAGTTGCACTGCGTATGACCTAAAAAACACACTTAACACAGTGAACTGACTGACCTGGGCATGAAGAAGAACGGAACGTAACCATCAATTCAAACGGATATGACCTTAAGACGCAACTGTCGAAATGCCAAAGTGTAACTGAACCTGCATATGCAGCTGAATACTTAGCTCTATCTAGAATGATGTGATAAGCTGTTGAGTTGAAGGGGGAATCTGCCATAATCCTTTTATGTTGATTGAAAGTTGCAATTATGGCACTGTTAAGGCAATGGCACGGTTTAATAGTTTAATGTGGGTCTGTTTCTAATTTTAGCCTCAGGTCTTTCCGTGGTGCATAGAGGCGGTAGGGGCACGTCATGGTCAGGGTCAAATTCAGGTGGGGGGGAGGGGAAAAGACAATGGGGAAAATGTTCTGGCAACAGGTGTCGGGTATATCTCACCGTTTCATCTCATGCTGATAACGTAGCGCTAAACCTGGATGGTGCGACCAATAAATGTCAGGTAAGAGAGCAAGGACCAGATTGGCTCGACCTGCAAACTGGAAACATGTACTGTACACAGGGAAATGAAAATATAATACCGGCAGCTTACATTTCGTATCACTTAGTGGGATAAAATGACACCCTCAAGAAAACGTTATGAATTAGGAAAAACTTAGCAATTGTAGAGTTTATTACAGATTCTTACGCCTCTTAAAAGCAGTCCGTTGGTCGATAATCTAACATAACATGCCTGCACGTTGATAGCCGCTGTGTTTCCATCTTATCTGGTTCAATTGTCTGGTACAGAATTGGGTCCAAAAACAATGCCCGGAGACAAGGACTTTACACATGGGAGCGGCTCTGGGGACGAGCTTGCCGCGAATACGCGTGCCTCTGTGGTCTCTTAGCGACTTACCTGCTCATGTTAAATTTACTGGAGTGGTCAAAGGCGCAGTTGCTTATCTTGGAATAGGAGTGCAATTTCACGCTAGTTTATTAGGCAACATGCCATTTTAGAGGCATACGTCAATGAATAATGATTAATAATTGAGAAGAATTAAAGGTCTTCGGCTCTTGGGTAAAATAAATAAACAAGAGTTATCGTCGTTACAAGGCCTCAAACAACGACTCTTTCAATTTGTTGTTGTTAATGCAACAAATATTGTAGTCCCTATACGGGAGTTATTCCCCCATTGGAGAGCTCTCAATCATTAGACATTATTATGAGCAAACAGCACCTTCCTCGGAAGTTGGACTCCTGTGACATGAAAATAGCCCCCTGTTTCCCTCAAATTGAAACCATAGTTAACATAAAAACGAAACATCAGCATTAGAAACGTTTCCATTGACAATAACGTCAGCATTCAATGAGAGGCATCTATGTGAGGCTTCACAATAGACACAAGTTGAGAAATCTACATTCCGTCCAGGAACCCGTAGAGCCTATAACTTCAGTACATTTTTTATTTAGTTATGGGACTTGGATTGGCCCAGTTGATTTATTTTCTTTGGCATAACTAAGTTAAAACTTTGGTCTTGGATAATTCTTTCTTACACGTTTTTAATTAAATGCGTCAGTATTGTCGGTAAACACAGTTAATATGACCGTATGTATACTGAAACAAATACAGTATGGCGGACAGAAATGATAAGTGTAAATTTGTCTCTCTTTCCAACTAGAACATAATGAAGATACCGGTATTAGAGGGGTAAAATTGCACCGGGTTTAGTCAAATTATTCTCACTACAAAGAATAACAACATGAATCGCATTCACCTGAAACTGTCAGGTGTAACATATTAATATTTCTTTAGGCCTAGCGTTTGTGCTTCATACATAATAATAATAATTTGCAAGTCTGATACAGTGCTTATCACACCTGAGGTATGCGGAGCTATTATATGTTTTAAATTTAAGATCCATTTATTTACACGGTTTACAATCTGAAGCAAACCATACAAAAAAAGAAGAAGAAGAAAAAATAAAACACTGGTAGAAACCCCTTCTCGTACTGGGTTCTCCTACGTGCATTACACAAGACACAGGACCAACGGCTTTACGTCCTACCCTAAGGACGAAGCAATCATGGTTAAGTGTCATGTAAGGACACAATTGTCAAGACCAGAGGCCGATTTCACAAAGAGTTAAGATTGATCTTAACTGTGTATCAATCTTAATTGCTAAGCAAAGTGTGACGTCACAATAGAAATCACTATGGTGATCTTGACAACTCATCTTAAGATGAATCTTAGTACTTTGTGAAATCGAGCCCAGGACACGAATACAACTGCTGCTGATAAGAAACAGCTGAGCTTGAGTCTAGCGCGTACGAACGCACGGCCACGCCACACACGCACAGCATGGGGTTATAGCAGGGCATCTCCACGGTTGAGCACGGAGAGTTTAAAGGAAGTGCAGTAATATTGCATGCATTAGCCTGTAGGCAACATGCATACTGTCTAGTAACATAGACCCTTTCAGGTAGTTCCGTAGGTGTAAATATTGTGGGCGTGTCCAGCTAATCGTTAACACCTGGGCCCAATTTCATAAAGCTGTTTAACGGCCAATTCTGTGCTTACTGCGCGATTTCCATTTCATAGCGCTGCTAACCGTAAGCACACGAAAAGGCATGCTAACGTTCCGGTGCTTACTGTACGAAAACGAATGACGTAACAATGCAAATCTGTGGTGAACGCGCAAGATGGCTGCCTAATTTTCTTACTAACCTGTGAAATACGCTTACGCTTAAGCAACTTTTTTCTGCTATAGTTGCTGTTAAATTTGCTTACCGTTAAGCAGCTCTATGAAATTAGGCCCAGTTTGACACTGTGTTCTAGCGTATTCCCCTCATGATCATTGGTTTCAGGGCAAAAACAACTAAATTTGATAAATGAATGGGTGTGTGAGCGTGTGATTGGACGTGCTCCCGTGAAACAAGTGAGCGGTGTGTAGTCGCGCTCAAAACATCGTATTTCACCCCGCAAAATACATACCCAATACACGGATACACGTTTCCAAGTAAAAAGGGATCACAGCCTCACGTTCAAAAACGTGTAACTTGCTGAAGAAAGTGCCCTTGAAGTGTCACGACCGTGTCTTCCCCATGCCCACATTTCTCCCCAGACCATGAGCAGGAAGGGGGCCTCGATATCGGTAAGAACTAAAGGGGTTTTGAATCCCTTAACCCCTTCCTTACACCTGACACCTGTTGTTTTGTGATTGACATGTCATGGAATTAATGCAATAAACCCCGGTATTAATCAAGCGTAACTTCAGCACAATTCCTTGGCTGACATTTAGCGCGTGATCCCTGATAGTCCTCGAGAGACTTGGCGTTATTAGCAGACTGAAGATTCTTGGCGCTCTTGGTGTCTCGCTGCTTGGATTACTACGGTTAACATCTCATTAAAACAGATCCTCTTTTACAGCCAACAAACAAACTCGCGGAATTGGGACAAATAACAGACCTGTTTCAATATTTTCATCCTTGCTCAATCAACTTTCACCTTCTAAGTGTAGTTTATCGTCACAACAAACACGTAAAAGTATCCGGTGATAAAGAAATAAAACAAAAAAATTAATGAGTCTCCATGATTCCAAACCACATTTACGTAAATTTGTTTAGTTTTCTATTGCAGCACACGTGTGACTTAGATAATAGAGAAAGCACTGAGAGTACAATTTTATTTAAACAAAATATGTTACGTTAAAAAAGAGGAACTGTTTCAGCTTGTTATCACATTAACTTAGTTCACATTGTAATCTTCGTTGGACACATTCTCAAACATGAACTTCATAACCTAAGAATTAAAATTGCCATCATAATTTTTCTTACTGATACAAATTATATTTTATTAAAATTGAACCAATCATACACTAATGCATTAGCTGCCCGACACGCAGATACCGTGAATTCAGGATTTGATAAATGATTGATATACTTAATTGCAGACTTATTTTTTGATGAGCAAAAAAAAAATAATAATAAATAAATCAAAAGAGACTTCTGAGCACCCCACAACGATTTTATAAATAAACAAATAAATAAATACATGAATAAATAAAATAAGATAAATTAAAATAAAGAAGAAATAAATAACAATAAAGAAGGAAAAATGTATACATATGTATAAAAACAAATTCTAAAAAAACACGGGAAACAACACTGAAATAAGCCTTGAAACAAGCAAGTTTCATGGATACATTTAGAGACGGTTTTTCCAGTGATGTCTGAAACTCTGTACGGCGACATCTTGGGGAAGGCGGAAAGGGAGGAGCGTCCGGTGACAGACATCTACCAACCCGGCATCAGGTTTTCCAAAAACTGAAACTGAAAATACTGGCCTATAACGTATGATACGAATTACGTGCTTAATCCCAGGAAAGAAGTTATTAGAAAAAGGTTCGTTGCATATTATTGACATGATGCCGCCATATGCCACCCAGTTGTATGATGGATCGGTTATTTTGTTAAAGACTGTGTTTTCAGTCAAGCCGTGAACACGGGATAAGTTTGATGTCAATGCAAACGGCTGCCACAGAGATTTGGCCTGGAAAATAACCCTTGCGTAGATAGTTCAAGTGCAAGGATGTTCGGTGATCCACATTAGGGCTGTATTTTCCTTGCCAGATCAAGCCATAACATGAACAAGAACTTTCCAACTTTACAAAGAATTAAAGTAAGATCTTGATTGGGTAGCCCACCTCCATAGGTAGTCCAAACACAATTTATCTCGGGGCGGGCCGGGTGCAAAATTTCCCAAACGACATTGCAATGATGTCCCATACGAACAGATAACAATTATAGCGGCGTCTACGATGCGTGTACTGTGTATGTGTATGTCTGTACTGTGTATGTATGTCGTTTTGGAAAAAAAAATCGCGGGCCGGGTAGGGTACGGGTAGGGTACGGGTAGGGTACGGGTAGGGTACGGGTAGGGTAGGGTCTGTCTTTCTGAATACGTTGAATGTTGGATGGTTGATGCCGAGAGGCGGGGGCATGATTCAGGATATATATAACATTTTCACCGTCAATATTTTCGCTTTGAAGCAAGGTTGGCGGGCCAAAGTTGGAGTGATACAGCCTCGTTTAGGCTCTATAAAAACAGGTGGAGAATATTCGAGATGTGCGGATCCAAACTCAGAGACAAGTAAAACGTGTATGTAACAGTAGCACCCATGACGTGTTATACATCCATATTATTTGTGAGTCCCATTGGAGCTTAAAAGAAATTAAAGGTATATTTCTGACCCCTTTTCTTTTCTATAAGGAGATAAAAAAGGATACTTTTATTTTGTTGAAAACACAATACTTCGTAAATGGTTTGTCCATGATTTGGGGTTATAAATAAAAACTCCCCTAATCGACTTGATTTAAAACAGAGTATATGACATGTCAGACAAAGCACCTGTGTCTTATAAGCGAGTTCCCAATCAAGGTATAATGCGGAAAGCAATAAGCTAAATTTACAACCATAGTCATACAAATGGACACAACGGTCGTTTACAGTGCAGTTGTCATCTTCATGTACTGTAGATAAAGACCAGATGAACAGAGAAGGGGCATGTTTGTGATGAGGATTTTTTTGGGAATCTTGAAGATGCACTGAGAAGACTTGTATCGAAAATGTTTAGTCAAACTCTAACAACATGGATGTTGCGGAGAAGTAAGGCTAATGTGGGGGGGGGGTGATTGTGCAGACATAGTCGTTCAACTTATAGTCTAGTTTCTTCAACAACCCTGGATTTGCATTTAAGTCGCACCGGAGCAAACAATCTAAAAATAATATTTGCATTACAAGCTGTGCTAACATATCTACAACAATCTCCTGCTTCCGAGTTATACAAGTTTTTTTAAATGATTGAAACAAAATATAAAATAAATAAGAAATTAACCTGTCAAAATCCCCCATCCTGTTCTGATTTCCTTGACAATTGTCAGAATGGTCGTACAGGTATAGGCCTATATAAAATATGATTATAATTATTACCATGGCGAGATAAGGTGATTGAAGTCACCAGGTTGGTTCACGGCATGGCGACCTGTCACGTACTAGGACGACCCATCCCATATAGATAGTTCATAGGGAAATAGGTTGAAGAACTTTGACAAGCTAAGATTGATATGGCATGGATGCGGTTTTATGAGCCTGATCATCTTTGCACCACTGACCCCAAACTACTTCAAAAAGAGGCCTGATTTTACGAACGAAATGCTAACCTCTCCAACCAATAAAAATCCACCTGCATATTCTGTTTAATTCGGTTGCATTGGAGACTTCACTCGTAGTATTTAACTGTTTTTGCTTTAGGGACCTACATAAAATCAGACTTACACTTAACACCTATAATCAGAGCCCAATAGATAAGGCGTTAAGTTGCCATACATGCCATAGGAGCTTGATGAAATGAGAAAAGATCCTAATAAATCACTGTAATATCCAGGAAGATAGGGTTAAGAGTTTCCATAGAAAATATATATATATCATAGTTGGTGTAAAGTAACACGTAAAGAAACAATATAAATGAATAGACTGACTTGAAAGTTCAATTCTGTAAATCTGAGGCAACGTAAAGCATGACCCAATTGCCCGTACAGGGGGAGGGACACTAACCGTAATATCAAAAGTTATAGCTGTAATATGGCACTAAACGAATACCTACATACCTACAAACAGACAGGAAAACCAGCGACGCTGAAACTTGACGAAACCATTGGACCAGCCTGATGTTGACCGACCTCGCCCTGTCTCAGCAGTCCGAGCACCCTAATTGATATACACTTGCAACACAATTTAATTCGTGCCATCCCTGATTGTTGCAGTCAACGTAAAAAAGAAAGAGACAAGTTAATTAAACCTACATGTCTCGGTTACACATTGGTGATGGGTTTCCCCTCAGGGTTTGATTGGTCAAACCTAATAAGTCAAATCTAATAGCGATTTTCAATATGAAATGACCTTTCTAAACTTGATACCTTTAGGCTACCTGGAAAGTGTTTACGTTTGAAACAGCACGATAGGTGAACAAATTGCCTAAATTGACACAATTATACGATTTCTTATTTCTCGATTTCTTGTTTCGAAAAAAAAAATGTAAACCTGTTGTCGCAAAAACTTGATCAACTCGCAGGCAGAGTATTATACTTATGGTTATTGGAACAGCAAGTAAGAGTCCCAACGTGTTATTGTTCTGAACACATAGCCACTAATAACTATAACTTTTCAAGACAAAACAATGATTGTATCGAATTATAAACAAAAATGGATTTGTTTCAAATTGAGGCTTTCTCAGTATCAATTTTATACGAGTAAGCCTAACCTTAGCCTGACCAAAACGGTAACCCTAATACAGACTGTAACCCTAACCCAAACATATCCTTTACCCTATCCTTCACCCAATTCCTAACCCTGTTATACCCATGATTACCCTAAACCTAAGCGTAAGGTAAGCCAATAGCCTTAGCCTTAGCTATGCCTGACCCTTACTTAATCTTCACCAAAACACTAACCCCAACTTTAACTCTGACCATGAAAGGGATAATTGTAAAAATGATACAAAAACATGTGTTTCAGCAATGGCTGAATTACAAATGGAATGAGGCAATAATCTACCAATCGGTAAATATTTTCGGGTTGGCAAAACCATGAGATTAATTTACCAGCAAAGTGAACGACACAGCAACCATCCCTCACTGTAACATTATTAAAGTGCTTAATAGAATATCTAAATATACAAAATAGAACTAGCTTTGCAAAATGCTTACCAACCAAACGGACATATGGTATAAAATGCAAAACATAGTTTGGCCAGACGTTTCGACCCCAGCAGATTATATCTCGAGAGCCTTCGAGAAAGACTTTGAGGTCCAAACATCAGGCCAGAACTAACATCTAAAATTGTTTGATTCGGTCATTTTGTGGTAAGGATTAACTTGAGATTGAGTCTAATAAATCAAATACTTTGTATTTTATAAATTCATGGTTACTTCAATAATTGAGGAAATGTATTTTCTATTATTTCGCATCCTGTTTTGCACTTCTATACAGCGAAACAGTACAGACGAATAGGTACTTATAAAGTCAGTTTATCTGCTCTAGTGTCACTGTGAGTAAAGAAATGGGAGGAATGAAATGATGGATCCCTCAGGGCAGTGAGGTAACCAGACATTTTATTTTCACTGGGGGGGGGGGGGTAGGGCTTTTTGATGTATTGCGTGTATTTTTCGATATCACTTGGGGGGGAGGGTAAGGTTTCTGAGCGGCCGCTAGTTACGCCACTGCCTCGGGGTTTTACAAGTGGCGCAATTCTGATTGTTTTTACAGGGGTTTGTCATCAATCAGGTTTCCGATTAGGCTTTGCGTGAGGATCCGGGTTTGAGACGGGGTGGGGGGGGGGTCACTAAGAGTCATGGTACAGCTTGTATTTCCTTTTCATCATACTTTTCCACTGCAACTTTTACCAAAGACAATTGGATCAAAATATGCAGGTAATGAGTTTGGGATCCAACCCAGAGCTTGCTTTCTCTATAGCTTGATTAACCAAAGATCAATTGTCCCCTACCAGTATTATTCTACCGTAATATTACAAAGTCTACTATATAAGCAAAATATAGGTTAGTATATAGGTTTACCAAAAGTGCTTTCTACATGACTGTTATTTCCATGATTTTGAACAAAACATGTGTTTGTTGCATAGGTATATATCAGCTTTTGGTAAATTGCCGGCATGTTTATCCCCTATATACCTGTATCATGTGAGGGTATGTGTTTTGCAGCATAGTTAGCAACCGGAGAGAGGAAATAAAAGGGAGGTGACTGGCTTTGCTGTTCCTAGTCCAGTGATCCTTCAGCACATAACCCCTTAGGCGATGTGGGGCCGGCATTTTAAGATCCCGAGCATTGTTATGGTATGCGGCGCTCTTGTGACATTAAAACAATAATAAAGTTAGCTGTTAAAGGGAACGTAATACCTTTGTTTTTTGGAACCGTTCGATTGTTTTAATCCTGTAATGTAGATATACACATCAAAACTAACCTGAGAAAAGTTCATTTCTTAAGGGGTAGCGTTTTTGAGATATTGCCAAAAATCTGGAGCGGTTTTGTCAACGCAGGAAGAATAATCCGTGATTGGCATACACAATCTCAGAAACGTATCCGACAGTAACGTTTCTCTGATTCAAATTTGGGGTATAAAACTGATATCTTTTGCCATCCACATTACTTCAAAGTGGAACGATTCTCAAAATGCCTTATACA